>VSMD01131602.1:0-15182 GCA_008750895.1 Mirza zaza | reverse complement strand
TTTTTTGAGACAGAGTCCCACCTTATTGCCCAGGCTAGAGTGAGTGCCGTGGCATCAGCCTAGCTCACAGCAACCTCAAACTCCTGGGCTCAAGCAGTCCTGCTGCCTCAGCCTCCCGAGTAGCTGGGACTACAGGCATGTGCCACCATGCCCGGCTAATTTTTTCTATATATATTAGTTGGCCAATTAATTTCTTTCTATTTATAGTAGAGATGGGGTCTCGCTCTTGCTCAGGCTGGTCTCGAACTCCTGAGCTCAAACGATCCGCCCACCTCGGCCTCCCAGAGAGCTAGGATTACAGGCGTGAGCCACCGCGCCCGGCCTATATTCTTAATTATGGTACATATATGAGAGATTAGGAATTTGGTTTTAGTTACCTAGAAAATAAATGTATGTGGAATACTGTTTTGCCCAGCTATGCAAAATGATGCATAGTCATTTGTTCTTTTGTTTGCCTGTGATCTAATCCTATTAGCAAATAACATGAGAGGAGTGTAAGTTAAAAAGTGTTAAGAGGATGCTATAGAGGTGTGTTTCAGGACTAGCACTGTATGTTGGTAGCTTCATTCATTTCTCTGCTCTTTCACAAATGATAGGGATATCAGGCAGGAAAAGATACTACATTATTGCCTTTAACACTAGTCTTTATAGCTGCTTCTGCGTGTTGTTAACATACTACATAGAAAGTTTTTATTTTAACTTTTAAAAATTGTGAACTATGTATACTATAGAGTATGTACAGTTTAAAGAATAATAATAAGGCAAACACCAGTACGGTGTTTCCCTCACTGACTGAGCTGATAAAACACAAGTCTTGTGTGTGTGTTTCCTCAATTGTATACCCCTCCCTTCTCTCCAGAGGGAACTCCTGTACTGAAATGTATTAGTTACTCACTTTTTTTGGTAGTTTTATCACATGTATATGTATTTCTGAGTAATTATCATTTAGTTTTGTTCATTTCAAACTTTATTACAATGGGATCATTGTGTATTCTTCAGTACTTTTTGTTTTCACAGTTCATTTTCATTGCTGTATAATTAGTGTTGCATTGCATACATATACTACAACTTATCTATTCTCCTATCAGTGGATGTAATTTTTAATTTTTTATTATTATGAACAGTGCTAATATAAACATGTCCTGGATACACATGTATAAGAGGAGATAGTAGTTTGCAGCCAAGTTTAGCGTTGCCCTAGTAAGGGGCATTTAGAAATTATGGAGGTGTTTGTTCTTCATTGGTGCAGTGATTGTGCAGCACCTCTGTCAGTAAGTGGACAGGAGAAAGGGATGACAGTGATACTTAAATGCATAGCACATTGTTCCACCAAATGCCAATTGTGACTTAATTGAGTTATAATGCCCCAGGATTATTTGGAGTAGAGTTACTGTATTTTGGAGTAGAGGGATGTACAACTTACCTAGGTAATAACAAATTGTTTTCCATAGTTGATATTCCTCCAATGGGCTATGAGAATGCTCATTGTCTACTTCCTTGCCAATACTTGATATGATCGGACTTTTATTTGTTTTTTTGTTTGTTTTTTTGTTTTTGTGAGACACAGAGTCTTACTCTCTTGCCCAGACTGGAGTGTAGTGGCATGATCATAGCTATCTGCAATCTCTAACTTCTGGGCTCAAGCAATCCCCCTGGCTCAACCTCCCAAGCAGCTGGGACTACAGGCATGCACCACCACACCCGGCTAATTTTTAAAAAATTTTTTTTGTAGAGACAGGGTCTCACAGTCTTGCCCAGGCTAGTCTTGAACTCCTGTCCTCCAGTGATACTCCTGGCTCAACCTCCCAAAGTGCTCGAATTATAGGTGTGAACCACCATACCAGTCTTGATTAGACCTTTAAAATGTTAAAGTCTGGCAATATGACATGGTATCTTGTGTTCTCAGTTTCATTCATCAGGTTACTAATGAGACTAAACATTTTTCCATCTGTTTACTGGCTATTATATCTTTTTATAAGTGCTTGTTTGTATTTTTTAAACCTGCTTTTTTATTGGATGTTTTTCTTGAAGACAGACATATATATATATATATATATTTTTTTTTTTTTTTTTCCCTTATTGAAGTCTTTATATATTCTGGATACCCAGATCCTTTGGTTAAATGTGTTGCAAAGATCATTTGGCAGTTTGTGGTTTATCTTTTTTCTTTCTATAAGCATAGGTAAACAGCTGTTTCATCAATGTAAATTTTCAAATTTCAGTATTTTATATTTTCTTTTGAAAGTTTTGAAGTTTTGCTTTTTGCATTCAAGTTCTTGATCTAGCAGTAAATAAGCTTTGTTCATATTGTAAGGTAGAGATCCATATTTATTTATTTGTTTGTTTGTTTAGTAATATGGAAGTGAGTCCATCTTTTTCAATGGGCCTGCAATATCAGCTTTGTCACATGTGAGGCTTCCCTGTGTATGCATGGCTGTCTGTGATGCTCCTGTTGTCTGTTATCCCTTGCCAATCCCACACTGTCTCAGTTACTTATAATAAGTCTTGGTGGGTGCTAGGGGCAGGTTCCACTACTTGGTGGTTCTTTTTAAGAATGGAGTATAGAGTACCTTAGCTATTCCTGGACCTTTGCTCTTCAAGTTTGTCACATTCCTAGGACAGCCCTGCTAGATCTTCTGTTGAATCCGTGTATAAATTAAGGAGAAATTACATGTTTATGCAATTTGCTTGTAGATTATTTTGGATTTCCTGTATAGTGATTTTTATTACCTAAAAATAATAGCAATTTTGTTTCTTTTCAATCTGTATGCTGCTTATTTCTTCCCTTACTATATTGGTTAGTATTATCGGTATAATGTTAAGTAGAAGTTATGATAACAAATATATATTTTTTTATTTCTGCTTTTAGAGAGAATGATTTTTGTTTCAACATTAAGGAGGATGTTATCAAAAGGTTTTTAACCGACTCACATTGCTGGTGGTTAATGCTAGCTGGAACAGTTCCGTGTGGCCTCTCCAGTTTGGTGGTCTCTGAGTAATCTGGCTCCTTGATGGCTGGTTTCCTCCAAAGTAATCATACTCAAAAACACTTAAGTAGAAGCTACCCAACTGTTTCTGGCCCAGCCTTGAAATTTACTCAGTGTCACTTCTGCTGCATTCACTTGGTTATAAGTGAGTCACTAATGTTGGTCCAGAATCAAGGAGAGGGAATATGGAACCCCTACTTCTCAATGGTAGGAATGTTGAGGAATTTACTGACATGTTTTAAACCTCTAAGCTTAGAATATGGAATTTTCATAAATGTTTTTCTGTGTGTACTCGAGAATATGTACTCTTGGTTACAAGGTTTTACATGTGTCCATTAATTTAAGCTTGTCAGTTCTGTGTTAAACTCTATATTCTTTTTTTTTTTTTTTGAGACAGAGTCTCACTTTATTGCCCAGGCTAGAGTGAGTGCCATGGCGTCAGCCTAGCTCACAGCAACCTCAAACTCCTGGGCTCAAGCAATCCTGCTGCCTCAGCCTCCCAAGTAGCTGGGACTACAGGCATGTGCCACCATGCTAATTTTTTCTATATATATTAGTTGGCCAATTAATTTCTTTCTATTTATAGTAGAGATGGGGTCTCGCTCTTGCTCAGGCTGGTCGCGAACTCCTGAGCTCAAATGATCCGCCCACCTCGGCCTCCCAGAGAGCTAGGATTACAGGCTTGAGCCACCGTGCCCGGCCTAAACTCTATATTCTTACTACCATCCTATTTGGTAGCTTGGTTTGTGTTTGCTGCTCAGTTATTCTGATCAATCAATTATTAAGAAGTAATACTTTTTTATATTTTGAAGCTATTGTTTAGTAGGTGCATACAGGTCAAGAATTGCTTTATCTTGCTGCTAAATTGAGCCTTTTATCAATAGGTAGTGATCTTTTCATCTCCTGTAATGACTTCTACCTTAAAGATTATTTTATCTGATAAGATTAAGCTTCATCATCTTTCGTTAAATGGTATATTTTTATTATTTTACTTTGAACAATTCTTTGTCTTCACATTTTAAATATGTGTTTTATAAGCAGCACATAGCTAGGATTTTATATTTTATCTGAATAGTTTGGCCTATTTATATTGATCATGGTCCCTGATCTATTTGTATTTTTGTTCTTTCGTATTTTTGTCTTCTATTTGACTTGCTTTTTCTCGTCATCTTTCCCTTACTTCATGGCCTGTTTTTAGGTATTAAGAATTCATTTCTTATTTCATTTTTTACCCTATCCTAGTTTGGGATGGTTCTGTGTTTCTGTTCTTACTGTGTACTCTGGGAATTTTATCTTACATAATTAACTTAAAATCTAATATTTGTGTCTTTAATGACTTTCTGATTACGTAAGTTTCTTAGAACACTTTGACTCCATCCACTGTATATACCCTCCTGATTTGAAAGCTGTTTTTGTCCACAGTTTTAGTTACATCTTGTTTTTTTAAATCTCTCAAATCAGACATAGAGTGTTTACTTAGATGTACCCACATGTTTAACCTTTATTTAGTCTACCATTCTTTCGTGAATCTTAGGCCTTTTGTTCAAAATAATTTACTTTTTTCCTGAAGTATATTCTTTAGAAGTTCATTTAGTGAGGATCTGTTGATCATACACATAATATTTTTAGAAATATGGTCTCGGTATGTTGCCCAGGCTGGTCTTGAACTCCTAGGCTCAAGCAATCCTGCCTCAGCCTCTTGAGTAGCTGGGACTACAGGCACATGCCACTGTACCTAGCTGTAAACAATTTCTGAGACCTAGGTTTAAAGTGCATTCTTCTAGAGAGGATTTGTATTTGCTTCTGCTAAGTCTCTGTAGTTGCTACCAACCTGAGACACTTTTAAATTAAATTTTCAATTTGGGGTTTTTCAGGCCAGACAGATCATAAAATTAAGGCCCCATGTGGGAGAGGTGTGAGGCATAAACTTCACTATCCGGTACAATGAACACTATTCTGGTGACAGGCACGCTAAAAGTCCTGACTTCAGCATTATACAGTTCACCCATATAACAAAAACACTTGTATCCCCTTAATATTTTGGAATAAAAATAAATAAATAAATTTACGTCCCAGCCTGTTTGAATATAGGCCTATGGTTAGAGATTCTCAGGGGAGACTTTCTGGTTTCTTTTTGTTCTACTCAGCCAAGGTGAGATGGGTATGTTTCCCTTTAATCATTCTCTCCCTCTGCAGAGCAGGGATTTATTTTTCTGCTTGGCACACTGATGGAGTTCCCCTTCTAGCATTCTGGCTTTGTCTTCTGTCCCCTGCACCTGTCGTCCACTGAAGCTTGGGCTTTACGCAGATGCCAACTACTGCATACTTGCTTATCCCTCTGGATTCTTGCTCTCTCATCATTTCTGGCCTCTGAGGAATTTCCTCACTTCCTGGCCAGCTCAGCAGTAAATTTAAGAGTTTTTAAAAAATATTTGATCCAGCCATTTTAGGGTGCTAACCTGGGAGCAGTTTCTCTGAACATCAAATCTGCCATGTGTTGCTTAGAGTTAGATTTTAAGCAATGAAGTGGATTATGCTTATTAAACAGTTGTTTTATGAATTTTACTAGGAGTTCCTTTTCCTAAAGAATTAGATTATTAGATTTGTTCAGTGACATAGCCTTCAACATAATAGACACAGTTTCTAATGTATTCCTCTTTCAGAAGTACAGAAAAACATTGTAGTTTCGTATCACACTTTAAGAATATTATAATTAATAATGAAATACTATATAGGACTTCATGGTCATTTTTAGAACTTTCCTAACCTCTTCTGAGGCATAAATTCACAGTTTATTTTATTCATAGATTAGGAGTTTAGAAATGTTTTCAGGGTTAAGATAATTCCATGTCCTTTTTAACCTTTAGAGATATAATTCTTTTTCAGCAACTCTTAACATGAAAATGAAATGTTATCTCTTTTTTACCAGCTGTCTAATCTGCCATGTCATAGTCTCTAATTTGTCTTGTTTTGCTTTTTTTTACTTTTTTTAAAACTTTGCATTTAATAAATTATAGTGCTTTTTTTTTGCTGTAAGTTCACAACACTGTATTGCTGAGGGGAAATATACCTCATCTTGAAGCAAACAGGAAAATTTAAAATACAGGAAATTTAGAGTTTAAAATTAGTCCTATGGAACTAGAAACTAAATGTTTGATTAAGTGAGTTAATCAAGGATATTATGTTATATTCTTCCCCCCAGTTGGTGAGTGGTATGTATATGTGTGTGTGGACTAGTAGATAAGATAATTAATTAGAAGTATTATATATATTTTTTGGTGTACTTAGTGTAGCAGATACTTCTAGTATTACTGAGTAATAGACTGCTTCCAATTTATGTAATACATTTGTGAAAACCAAATGACCTGTTATTCTGTCCCTATTTTCTTAGGGTAGTACTGAACAACCTGTTCAAACTAGCAAGATTGGACTTGGAAGGAGAGAGTATCAGAGTTTACAACATCGCCATCATTCTCAGCGTTCTAAGTGCCGTCCACCAAAGGGCATGTATTTAACCCAGGAAGATGTGGTAGCTGTTTCCTGTAGTCCCAATGCAGCCAATACCATCCTGAGGCAACTGGACATGGAGTTGATCTCTCTAAAACGTCAGGTATTTTATAAAAATAATATTTTTAATGATTCTGTCCATTTTGATTATCTGGTTTTACCTGTGTTGAACTCAGTCGTTTGCAGATTTTCTCAGCCACTCATTTGTGTAAGTTTCACTTTTTAAAGTTTATCTTGTGTCCAACTTATAGGATATCTCTTCCTGTTCTAGATTTGAATCCCAGCATTGCCACCGTTAGCTCTGTGATCTTGGGCAAATTATATAACCTCTCTAAATTTCAATTTTCCATCTATGAAGTTAGGGATGGTATTCATACCTCTCTTGTGGGTTATTGGGAATTATTTGCAATGATACATGTAGATTATTTAGCAGTGTTTGGCACATTTTGAATGCTTAGTTAATAATGGCTGTCTTCATCCTCACCATTATCATCAGTAGTAGTAGCAGTAGAGTAAGTATAGTAGTAAGGGTATCATCATCGTAATGAGGTGGTTAAGAGTCAGTGGACCTATAAATAACCTTGGCTACACCATCTCCTTCCTGTGTAACCATAGAGGAGCTCTTTAACATCTCTCAGCCTCAGTTTCCTCATCTGGAAATGGGGATGATAATATGGTGGCTGGGAGAAATTAAACAAGATAATATATGGTAAATGCTTAAAACAGTAGCTGGCACATAGTAAGTACTCCATTCATGGTTATTAGGTCTCTGGCCTTTCTCAGTCATCTTTTCCTGTTTTTGTTTGTTGGTCTTTGTTGTTTTTTCATATTCCTTAAATATAGGTACTCTTCTAAATCTGTATTTCCTTGGTCAATGTCCACCAATCATATACTATAAGTCAGTAATGTCTGAATCTATTTCTCAAGCTGTAACTTTTCCAAAGCTCCATAGCCCTAGTTCTAACTGCCTACTAGATCTTCCCCCAAAGTTTTTTTTTCCTATCTGTTGAAACATTGCAATCATGTTTATTCCCCGCCTTGCCGTACACACATACACCCAAGTGGTAACCAAATTACGTGAGTTCTGTTTCTGAAATTTCCTTTAAACCAATCCCCTCATTTTTATGCCATCACTATCACCCTTGTTCAGGCCCTTATCACCTCTTGCCTGAAAATAACTGTCTTGTTCATTATTTCTGTCTACTTCTCTTTAGCTGTAGGTTAAACATCATTGCCAATGTTATCTTTTAAAAATAATTGCTCTGATGAAAGTCACACATCTTAAAGTTCTTCATTAGTTTCTACTTGCCTTTAGCGGGTTACAGTTGAGGTAGACAAGGATTTATAAGACAGTCATATTAAGAAATTTGTAATTCATCCTGAATTAGGACACAACTGAAGGACTTTAAGGAAAGGTGTACCCTGGTCCTATTTACATTTTTCAGCTATTAGGTTGGTGCAAAAGTAATTGTGGTTTTGGACCATGAATTTTCAATCATTATAACTAGGCTCAAATACATCTTTATTAATCAAAGTAGGAACCATTACAATCAACAAATTTTTGCCAACGAGAAATAAGTTTGTTTATTCCTGTAGCATTAAAATCCATGCTTCCGAATTCCACAAACTCTTAGAAAGCATCTTCTGTATCCTGCTGGTTGTGGAAGCGTTTTCCCTGCAAAAAGTTGTTGAGATGCTTGACGAGAGGTCAGATAAATACGGTAAATGAGGCAAAACTTCATAGTCCTATCCATTCGTTCACCTTTTTGATTCGTTCAACTTTTGAAGTATTGGTTTTGTGATGTGAGGTGGGGCATTGTCATGGAGAAGAATTGGGCCCTTTCTGTTGACCAGTGCTGGCCTCAGGCGTTGCAGTTTTCAGTGCATCTCATCAGTTTGCGTAGCATACTTTTCTGATGTAAGGGTTTGCCAGGATTCAGAAAGCTATAGTGGATCAGACCGGCAGCAGACCACCAAAGAGTAGCATGACCTTTTTATGGTCAAGTTTGGCTTTGGGAAGTGCTTTGGAGCTTCTTCTTGGTCCAACCACTGAGCCGGTTGTCATATAAAATCCACTTTTGATAGCATGTCGCAATCCAGTCAAGAAATGGTTTGTTGTTGCCTACAAGAAGAGACGATGACACTTCAAAACAACGATCTTTTTGATTTTCAGTCAGCTGTGAAGCACCCACTTATCGAGCTTTTTCACCTTTCCAATTTGCTTCAAATGCTGAACAACCATAGAATGGTCGATGCTGAGTTCTTCACCAACTTCTCATGTAAGAGGATCACCTTCAGTGATTACTCTCAGTTGGCCATTGTCAACTTCCAATGGCTGGCCACTGTGTGCTCTTCATCTTCAAGGCTCTCATCTCCTTTGCAAAACTTCTTGAATCACCCCTGCACTGTATGTTCATTAGCAGTTAGTTCCTGGGCCAAATGCATTGTTGATGTTGCGAGTTGTCTCTGCTGCTTTACGACCCATTTTGAATTCGAGGAAAATTGCTTGAATTTGCTTTTTGTCTAACATTTCCATAGTCTAAAATAAATATAAAATAAGCAGGTAATAAGTCATTAGCAAAAAAATACAAGTGAAAAATGCACATTAAAATGATGTATAGCATAACCACATTTATTTAAGAATGTATTCCAATATCAAACAGAGAATGTCAACAATGCTAAAACCACAATTACTTTTGCACCAACCTATATATCTCTTTGCATTTTCTTTTCTTCTTTTTTGTAGTTACTTTAGGGATTACAATATATATCCTTAGCTTATCAACTGTGTACTTAGAGTTAATATTACAATAGTCCCCCTTCATCTGTAGTTTTGCTTTCCATGGTTTCAGTTACCTGTAGTACAGTATAATAAGAAATTTTAGGAGAGAGACCACATTCATATAACTTTTGTTGTATATTGTTATTCTATTTTATTATTAATTATCACAGTCAATCTCTTATCATGCCTGATTTATAAATTAACCTTTATTATTGATATGTAGGAAAAAATATAGTACAGGTTGAGCATTTCTAATCCAAAAATCCAAAAATCCAAAATGCTCCAAAATATGAAACTTTTTGAGCGCCCAGTTGATGCTCAAAGGAAATGGTCATGGGAGCATTTTAGATTCTTGGATTAGGAATGCTCAGTTAGTCTGTATTGTGCAGATATTCCAAAGTCCCTGCAAATCTGAAACACTTTTGGTCCCAAGCATTTTCGATAAGAGACATTTAACCTATGTGTATTATGGTTTAGTATTATCAAAGGTTTCAGGCATCTGCTAGGGTCTTGGAACATATGCTCTATAGATAATGGGGCATTACTGTATACCACTTCTTATAAAATGTAAGAACCTTGCAACAGTATAGTGTAGGACCAAAATACTGTATCTTAAACATGTTCAGATTTTTCTATACCTTTGCCCTGGTTATTTACCAAAACTGCTTTTCTATTTCTATTTTCTTCCCTAGCAAACTTTCTTCTTTTTTTTTTTTGAGACAGAGTCTCACTCTGTTGTTTGGGCCAGAGTGCCATGGCGTCAGCCTAGCTCACAGCAACGTTAAACTCCTGGGCTCAAGAGACCCTCCTGCCTCAGCCTCCCGAGTAGCTGGAGCTACAGGCATGCGCCACCATGCCTGGCTAATTTTTTTTTTAATATATATTTTTAGTTGGCCAATTAATTTCTTTCTATTTTTAGTAGAGATGGGGTCTTGCTCTTGCTCAGGCTGGTCTCGAACTCCTGACCTTGAGTGATCCTCCCACCTCGGCCTCCCAGAGTGCTAGGATTACAGGTGTGAGCCACCACGCCCAGTGGCAAACTTTCTTTTTTTTTTTTTTTTTTTAATTTTTTATATTATTATTTTTTTACGTCTTTCATGTATTGAAAACCTTCTTAATAAACATAGACCACATTCGCTTCCTCTGCTTTCTTACCACCACTTATTCTCTGACCCTTTCCAGTCTAGTTCGTGCCCTATACACCATTCCTAATCTACCACTGAAAGCTATCTCAAGATCGTTCATGAACAAGTTGTCAGGTCTAATGCCTCTTTCTTGGTTCTTATCTCCCTTGACTACTGAATAATGTTTGACACTGTCAACCCTTTCCCTTGACTTTTGTGACACTGGACTCTTTATACTCAAGACAGTATATATAGTATATATTTGATTGAATGCTTAACCTGTAGTCAAACCATGAATGCAAAATTTTGATCTTCCAAACATACCACTGTATAGAAAACTTCTAAAATGTTTTGCCTGTAATACTTTAAAAGTACTCAGAGAATGAAGGAATAAAATTTACTCGGTCACCTATGTTCATACTTCGTCCTCAACATTACTATAACACTTGCAGATGACTGTTTTTATTGATTTTTTAAAAAGGAACTTTATTGTAAGCCTTAACTTCCTACCCTGGTTATTCATATCATGTGTGACATAGTGAAGGTTTGCACTCATGGACTGACAAATTATGCTACCCATTGCTACTTTTGTGTCTCAGACACATCTCATATACAGTGTCCAAACTGAATTCTTTCACACCCAACCTAGTTATCTGTTCCTCTTTTTGCATTCTCTGTCCCAGTGAGTTGTTCCATAGATACTCAGTTACTCAAACCAGTGACCAGTTATTCTTGACTCTCCCTAATTCTCTACAATCAGATGTTTACAAAGAGGTCTTAATTTTGTTTCCAGGTTATTTCTTTAACCCATCTCTATGTACTGCCACCATCATTCCTTTATTCCTACAGTCTTAACTTTTTTTAATTAATATTTCTCACTGGATTGTTGAATTAATTTCCATCCTTTTCTCTCCAGTCTGTTCTCTACATTACTACCAGAAGTATCTTTCTGAGGGGCAAATATGGTCATGTTGCTCCTTTGCTTAAAAATCCTCTAGATTTTCCTCAATCTTTAGGCAAGATTCAAATTCTTTGGTCTGGCCCAAGGCTAACTTCGCCTTAGGGCTCTTCTGTCTTCCTCAGTGCTATCGTGCCTAGAATACATTCTCTCTTCCGAATTTTGTCTGCCAGTTTAATTCTTGTTAATCCTTTAAAACTCAGTTTAGGCTAGGTATGTGGTGGTTTATGCCTGTAATCCTAGCACTCTGGGAGGCTGAGGCAGGTGGATTGTTTGAGTTTAGGAGTTCAAGGCCAGCCTGAGCAAGAGTGAGACCCCATCCTCTACTAAAAATAGAAAGAAATTATCTGGACAACTAAAAATATATATATAAAAAATTAGCCAGGCATGGTGGCGCATGCCTGTAGTCCCAGCTACTCAGGAGGCTGAGGCAGAAGGATTGCTTGAGCCTAGGAGTTTGAGGTCGCTGTGAGGTAGGCTGACGCCATGGCACTCTAGCCTGGGCAACAGAGCCAGACTCTGTCTCAAAAAAAAAAAAAAAAACTCAGTTTAGGTGTCATCTCCTCTGTAACACTTGCCCTAATCTTCCCTATCACTTATCCACCAACACACATACAAGCATACTTCCTCTCTTATTCTCTCTTTTCTCTCCACGTCTATGCTAGATGTTTTAGCATTTTCATGCTTCTATATGTATTTATTTCCCCACTAGTCTATGAAATCCTTAAGAATTGAGACTTTACATTTTATCTCTGTATTTCTGTCTAAAATGGCCAACTAACTGCTCTTGAACTATCCTAGATTTATGCATTTTAGCTATGTTTTTAAGATTTCTGGTGAAAATAATTCAGAAATCACTTTATAAATAATTGGTTGTCCATACTAAGGGGGGGAGGAAACCCAGGGGTAAAAAGTAAACAAACAATCCTAGCCCTTAATATTCTAAGTGTAGACTAACAATATTGCTAATAGAATAGTAGTTAAAAACTTGGTAAGGTTTGAATTCAGGTTGTACCTCCTACATTTGTGACCTAGGAAAGTTTTCTTCTCTGTGCCTTACATTCTGCATCTGTAAAATGGTTATAATAGAAGTAGAGTCAGTTCTGCTATAAATTTTTTTGAAAACATAAATTTATTCTAATGTAATTAATATACTAGGAAACAATTTTTTTGTTTATGTATGATTTTTGTCAGCAAAAAAATGCACCCAGCTGAACTGAGTGCACACACACACACCCCTAAACATGTACCAGCTACCCCAATATGTTGTGTGTTATGAACTACACATATCTAGTGTTAAAACTTTTCCTCTGATTTCAAATAACGCACCTTCTGCCCCTTGGCAATAATTCACAAGCTGCAACCATTTCAACACCCACTTCCGCCAGAAACCTTCAGGTTTTTTTCAAGGTAAAGTACCATCTTTATTGTAGCATTTGTGGATTTCTTAACTATTTAGAATATGTAGAACTGTGCTCCCATTTTTGTTGGGTTCCTGTTTTCTTATGTATCATTGATGAAGTTTTTGAGTGTTGTGTTCCAACCTCCTTTTCCCTGTTAGCCTTTTGGTTTTTATTGTGGATTTTGTATAGTATGGTAACTTTTAAGTATGCATTTGTCATGTTATATCAGAATTGATAGTACTTACTTCAGAGGGTAGTTGTGAGAATTAATTGATTTAGCACAAATAAAGCACTGAAAATGATGTTTTGTACATAATAAACACCTAATAAATATTAGCCTCCATTATTATTATTATTGGAATAATTGTTATTTGGTCAAAACATTATGGTAATAAGAAATATTCATGCAGTTTAATCCCTATCTATGCCAGTTGTCTTTGGTTATAAGAGCCATTGTTAAAAGATATTCAAAGACTGATCTATGATATTCAAAGATATTCAAAGTCTGTTAGTCTGTTAGATGTGTATATTAATGTGTTAATTAGTTGAATGAGTGGTGTATCACACCCTAAGTGTAATATGTATGTCTATTGTCCTGAAATAAAATTTAAGCAAATTTTGAAACATATCATTTTCATTTATTGAGTACTCAAATTTACATAAGTACATAATCTGATTCACATTTTGGGTTATTTTGTTGAAGGTTCAGAATGCTAAGCAAGTTAACAGTGCACTTAAACAGAAAATGGAAGGTGGAATTGAAGAATTCAAACCTCCAGAGGTATGTTATTAAAAAATATATCCAATTAAGTATAGTGAAACTTTGTTCTTTGAGGTATCATTCAGTGTTCAAGTACTATTTTGGACATATATGTGTTGTTAGTACTTTGAAGGTTTCATAATAAGGATAAGTTGTTATGTCTCTGGTTTTTTCATTTAGATAGTTGATCTTTTGAGGCTTGGCTAATCGTTTTGTATTTAAGGTAAATTATTTCTTTCCTGCCCATAACAATTCACATCAAGCAAAGTAATTAGGGAAAACAGTTATAGGAATAGGCACAATGTATGTGACACCAGCAGCTCTTTGATGAGCACGCCAGTGCATTTCTGGGTCTACAGCAATGTTCGTTCAGAGTCCTTTCCTGCCTCTGAATTGGTAACACAGCAAGAAAAACATAACAAGAAAAGGAATTTAACAAATTTTTATTTTAACATATTTGTCTTTTGGCTCAGATTTCCAATTAGGATTTTATTATGTAGACTTATGTTCTTGTACTTATATCTCTGAAAAAAAAGTCTAAAAACAAGGTATAGATTGATTTTATCAAGTCTTATTTGTATTTTAGTTGAAACCTAAATATGTTTTTGATATATACAAGTACTTAAATGTCTTTAAGATCCAGTCAAGTGTTTTTATAGAAGCTTCTACTATGAAATATTTTTCTCTTTTCTCTTTCTTTTTCTAAGACTCCTATGTTATGCTTCATATCCTGAATTTGCCTATGTATGTGATAATCAAATAGTCTTCTTTGGTCTTCATGGGAGCTTCCTCCTACCGAACCTACCCCCAAATCACAGGCTGGCTGAAATATATACAGATGAATATGTGCGAGGGGCTGGAGGGAGGCAGAGAGTAGTACTTCAGAAATACAATGAACTACTTGCCCTCTTAATCATTAGAATCTTTTAGAAAGGAAGGCTTGTTATGAGGAAAGTTATTTTTGTCATTTGGAATAATCTTTTTCAAGAAAGTTTAGGGTATGGAAAAGAATGAAAATATATAGACTGATATCTCATGCCAAACCCACAGGTAAACTGAGGAACATTCTAGTAACATTTATTTAAGGACATTGTAATACAAAAAAAAAAAATTACCTTTTTTATTGTTATATTATTGCAACAAATAATTATTTTAAATTTTGTATTAAAATATTTTAATTTTGTATTTATGTATTAAAATACATAAAAGCAATAATCTTAAATGCCTATAATTTCATAATCTAAGTTAAAAACGTAGCAGATATTAAAAACATGTGACTAGCAGGAAGAACTTTATGCTAACAAGTTTCAAAATTAAAATACAGAAATTCCAGGCCAGGCGCGGTGGCTCAAGCCTGTAATCCTAGCTCTCTAGGAGGCCGAGGTGGGTGGATCGTTTGAGCTCAGGAGTTCGAGACCAGCCTGAGCAAGAGTGAGACCCCATCTCTACTATAAATAGAAAGAAATTAATTGGCCAACTAATATATATATAGAAAAAATTAGCCGGGCATGGTGGCTACATGCCTGTAGTCCCAGTTGCTTGGGAGGCTGAGGCAGGAGGATTGCTTGAGCCCAGGAGTTTGAGGTTGCTGTGAGCTAGGCTGATGCCACGGCACTCACTCTAGCCTGGGCAATGAAGTGAAACTCTGTCTCAAAAAAAAA
>VSMD01131591.1:0-35305 GCA_008750895.1 Mirza zaza | reverse complement strand
TTTTATCTCATACCTTTCTGGTTGCTAATATTCCTAGATCTTAACATGCAACAATTGAAATAAAAAATGCAACTCACATATCCTTACTACTTTGTCCTTTCTTCAATAAGTGAAGGATTTGTGGGAATACTGGAAGCTATTGAATCTGGACCAATGTCCTTAATTGAGTACTTGCAACCACCCTGCAGCTAACCATGAAGGCTTTGTGAACAGTATAATTTTGATATAAGAAATAAACTTGGCTAATACCATGGTTCACATCTATAATCCTAGCATTTTGAGAGGCCAAGGCAGGAGGATTGCTTGAGGCTAGGAGTTTGAGACCAGCATGAGCAACAAAGTGAGACCCCATTTGTACAAAAATTAAAAAATTAACTGGGCATGGTGGTGCATGCCTATGGTCCTAGTTACTCAGGAGGCTTAGGCAGGAGAGTCCCTTGAGCCCAGAAGTTTGAGGTTGCAGTGAACTGCTATGGTGGCACTACTGCATTGTAGCCCAGGTAATAGCTAGACCCTAGAACAGAAAGGAAAGGAAAGGAAAGGAAAAGAAAGGAAAGGAAAGGAAAGGAAAGGAAAGGAAAGGAAAGGAAAGGAAAGGAAAGGAAAGGAAAGGAAAGGAAAGGAAAAAGGAAAAAGGAAAAGGAAAGGAAGAAGGAAAAAAGAAACAGACTTAAAAAAACCCAGAATAATTTGCTCTACTTGAAGTGTGTACAAAATGAATGGGAACTTAGGAGTGAAGTGATTACTTTCATTTACTCCTACAGTGTGTATGAGGAAGGTGGGAGGAGACAACAGTCAAGATGATTAATCCTTTGGAACCTTAAAGGATTCACAAAATGGTACCAACTGGAGTAGGGCCTGTGGAAGAACACATGACTAAAGAATACAATGTACGAAAAGACTTGAAGGCATGGAATGCATGGCACCCTATGAAGTGGGAAGAAAACTAGTGCATGTGAAGAAAGCAGGAAGGAGACATGGCTAAATGTCTGTCTATCTTTAAGTTTCCTACTCCAGTTGGTGCCATTTTGTGAATGCTGTCAGTGAGAGATATCTACCTTAAAGAATCTAGTTAAGTGTTAATAGAAATATAGATCTCAGGAGAGGATTTTTTGAAACATAGATTTGGGAATTATTAACATGCAGATGGTGGTTGAGGTCTTGTGAATGGATGATAGAATAGAAGGAAAAGGACTTAAGCTTTGGGATCATTAATACTAAGGTGTAGAATCTTTGCAATGGTCAGAGAGAGAAAAGAGAACAACCAGGGAAAGTAGAAGCAAGAAGAGCAACTTCAATAAAAAAAAGATGTGGATGAAGTTCTTGATGTAAAATATTGCAGTGAAATCAGGTAGGATGAGGACTGAAATGTAAGGAATAACTCCAAAATACTGTTTGGAGTTATTGGCAATTTACAGGTATACAGTTACAGTGACACAATAGGGACGGAAGGCAGATAGCAATGGGCTGAGAAGTTCATATTTACAGACACATATAGTCAAAGAACCAACAATAAAATTAATCTGTACTGTTAGAGTCTAGAACTGTGCTTTACATAAAAAATGTATGCAACAAATGTGTCACTTATTATCATTTTGTAGTTATCACAACTAGAACTAATAACACGGTGAAAGAGATCATTTGCTATGTTATGAGGCAACACGTATGTAAGGATAAAGAGACTGTATGATATTTTTAAAGGATTCAGTTTTGGTTTAAACAATAGCTCTGAATTCTTACAATGTGAAATCAGTGACAGTCCAAGATCTAAAGCATGAGCTTTGTTAATTAAATATATAATTGAGATTTCAGGTAGATATAAGGTGAAGAAGTTACTTATATCATCCCAAGATAATATTAAAACTAACATACATACAATAGTAAATGATTTATCAAGTGCTCTCACATATAGTAACTATTACGCATAAATCATTCTAGCTTATTGTTTTTCTTCAAATTATCCCTTACGAGAGACATAGGAGACCTTGCTTCTCATATTTATAATCATCAAATTCCAATGAATCTCTTTCCCATCTTGCTATAGGTTAAAATCACATCTTTTTGTCTTACATTGAAAAAGAACAACTGTTTACCATAATTTGTAAAAAATTCCTACATTAAATCTTTTTTCAAATGTTACTTTTAAGATAGTGTTTTCCGGCCGGGCGCCGGTGGCTCACGCCTGTAATCCTAGCACTCTGGGAGGCCGAGGCGGGAGGATTGCTCGAGGTCAGGAGTTCGAAACCAGCCTGAGTAAGAGTGAGACCCCATCTCTACTATAAATAGAAAGAAATTAATTGGCCAACTAATATATATAGAAAAAATTAGCCGGGCATGGTGGCACACGCCTGTAGTCCCAGCTACTTGGGAGGCTGAGGCAGTAGGATTGCTTGAGCCCAGGAGTTTGAGGTTGCTGTGAGCTAGGCTGATGCCACGGCACTCACTCTAGCCTGGGCAATAAAGTGAGACTCTGTCTCAAAAAAAAAAAAAAAAAAAAGATAGTGTTTTCCTTATACTAAAAGGATAATTTTCTAATTATTGTGGAAGAAAATAACAACTTTAATAATAAAGAAAAATTTAAAAAAATAAAATTACTGATAACGTAGCACCTAAACAGCAATATTAAAAAGGTATATTTCCTTCAATTTTCTTTGAGTAAGAATAAACTTTCCTCAAAATTTAATTCTTACTATTTTTACTTATATATCCCCCATTTTTACATTATATTATGTACATTCCCTAAATCATTAAATTGCTTTAAAATATTATTTTAGGTTGGAGACGGTGGCTCAGGCCTGTAATCCCAGCATTTTGAGAGGCTGAGGCAGGAAGATCCCTTGAACCCAGGAGTTCTAGGTTATAGTGAGCTGTGATCCAGCCACTGTACTCCAGCCTAGGCAAAAGAACAAGACCCTGTCTCTAAAAAAATTAATAGTCAAGTAATATTTCATATAATGATTATATATCATATAGATTTACCCTATTTTATATTTGATTTATTTATTTCTCAATTTTTTGATTAAGATTTTTTTCCAGGTTTTATTATGAATAACAATGGATTAAATAATCTCTGGCAGTTGTTGCTCATAATTCCCTCACTTCTGTTGCTTAGGTGTTGGTAGGCAAAACTTAAATAAATTTTTACAATAATCAATCACACAAAAATATGCCTTTAAAATATAACACCCCTTAGGAGACCTAGCAAATTTATGGTAGTGTATGTTATCATGAGGGCAACTAAGTGAAGAAGACAGAAGTAGATTTTTCAGCTGAGGTAAAAACCTATCTGCAATCAGTCAGCTTTCAAAATCTCCCCCTGCCACTGAAGATATAGCAGAGCATACAGGGCATCTATGCCTTACTCACATATAGATCTTTCATCAGACAGCAAACATATAATTTGATTATTTCACAAAGTTTAACTTAAGGAGCTCCCTGAACCTTATACACCATAGAGATACCATTTAAGGGATAAAATAATAATGTTATTATACTATAGCCATGGTTGTTTCTAAGTAATTAAGAAATATGCCATAGCTTATGTTATATATGTATAACTCATGATATACAAGGAAAAGCAGTCACTATATAATGT
Organism: Mirza zaza; assembly: GCA_008750895.1. Classification (NCBI taxonomy): domain Eukaryota; kingdom Metazoa; phylum Chordata; class Mammalia; order Primates; family Cheirogaleidae; genus Mirza; species Mirza zaza. The sequence continues at coordinate 31,710 of VSMD01131591.1, read as the reverse complement.
GTTAGGATAGCCATATTAGTCCACTTGTGTTTAACTACCAGATCAGACTTTATTAATATCATTCCTCCATCCACAATATCTTTCCTATTCATATCACACACACTTTCTCCTGCCCTTGAAATAATTTTATCATTTATCTTTTCTTAGGATTATATATATTTCTATTTTGATTGCGCAATAAGATTTTATTAAATAGTCGAATGAATGGCTACTACTCGTTATATATCTGGACATAATGATAAAAATATTTGAAAAATATCAATGGAATTATGCACTTACAAAGAAATATTAGTTAGAAAAGATAACAGAACTATTAATATATACTACTAATAAGTAGTAAAAAATTGGGAATTTTATTTTATGCCTGTTTTATTTCAAGTTTAATTAAAGCTAATAATTTGTTTATAGTGTGATAAATTAGAGAAAAGGTTTTCCAAAGTGAATGAGAGGCACTTTCTGAATATTACTTCCTAGGTTTTTGGGCAATTTGGTAGAATGAACATAAGCCTAGAGGACCTTTTAAAGAAAAGAATAATAATGGTAAATCTGAATTTTTTAAAAGATTTTATGAATAGGAATGAACATTACTAACTATATTTTACAATATAGAATTGCTACCAATTTTAGTTCTGCATAAATTCATTTTATGGTGATGCCATTAACTTTGAATTATCCATATTTGAGTGGGAAGAGCCATTTATATTATAAGTACATTCAAAATCAAGTATATTTCTCTTTGGGATGTAATCAGAGTTCCAAATGTATACCCTTAACCTTCTTTATTTCCAGTATTTAATCCTGTGTTAAAGCGATGTTTGATAGCACTCTTCTGGCTACTGACAGGTAAGGGTAAGAAATTGCTTTGCATCGCCATGCATGAATGACACACTAGCTAAATGTCTTATCCTACATTTGAGCATAAATACATAATCAAATGACTATCAGATGATTTTTACCATATTTGTTAATTTTGATGAATATTAAAATTTACAAAGACTATAAATATTTTGATATTTTATTTCTATGATATGTCACATCTCTTCTACAATACCAAAATATACAATGTATTTTAAGAACAGTTAACAATGTATTTAGACTTTCTAAAAATTTCAAATCCAAACGTGGGTACATTTATTATTATATATACACATAAAGTTTGAACATAAAAGGAACAGTTTACTAATATTCTTTACTTTTTATTTAGTGAGTGGACAACTGTTTCAACACTATGCATCCTATATTTCAACCTGATACAAAGTGAAGCAATAAAAACAAATACTGATTTTCCTGGCTTTAATAGAAGTCAGGCTGGGCTCAGCCACAGTCCTAAAGAAACTGTAAAGATGATCAGTTCATCCTCTTTCACATCATTTTCATGTTGTGGCTCATTGTTATGCTTATGTTGCTGAATGAAGACCTGAACTTGTAAAATAGCTATGTGATATGTGCATAATAAACAATAAGGCATCATCAACCATATTTGCCTTATTTGTGTGGTAGTGAGCTGCATGTTATACAACCAATCTGTAATGATCCTTACTTGGTGACACTTTCTAATTTTTTCATTTAACAAATATTTAATATTCTATCTGCTAGGATGTAACTATAATAAGACAAAGTTACTGTTCTTATGGAGTTTTAATTCTAGTGGAAAATTCCATAAGGAAAAAAATGAATAACTATATAATTTTAAGTAGGTGATAGGAAATATATAGCAAGGTAAGAGGATAAGGGGAGAGAAGTGACTAGGGTGTCAGTGTGGCATGTTGGAGATGAGTTATCTGGGTTAACCCTCTGAAAAAGTCACATTTAACTCTAGGTATATTCTATGATCAACACAAATCATCAATTTGCTTTTATAGTTGACTTAAAATTATTTTAATTTCATGTATTTAAATTTCTTCTTTGCTCCCAGATTTTGAGCTGCTCAGAGTTAGATATTCCATATTTTTTTCATCATGCGATATCATCCATGGAATAATCATAATATTGATAGAAAAAAGGCTCAATAAATGTACTAATTGTTGACTAAATATTAAGTCATCACCTTAAATAAAACTTTATTAGAAGGAAATGCAATTTCAAAGCAAACGTTATGCTGAAATGTTTTATAAGATCATTGTCTCTTTCTATGATCTGGCTTTATACATAACACAAAAACAGAAAACTGAGGTGCAAGTGTTAGAAAAAGGTTAAAAGTGCTTGTAAAAGGTTAATTCTTAGCTTGTAAAAGGTTAATTCTCACTCATACCAGCCTCACTGTATGACTCAAAAGTTTTTGCAAAACTGTGTATTGTTATATTTTATATGAGATCAAACCAATAGTTGAAACTGTAAGTGTTTGCACTCACATTCATATGAGTTATGGATAGGCAGGGAGATTCTCTTCACAAAGGAGTAAAGGAAGGTAGGAAGACAGAAAGGCTAAAGAAGACTAGTCCTAATAAATTGAATTAACTTCTCTGAAACATTATGACACTTGGCTTGATGACCTCTGTGTAGAGGAGCATAAGAATAAAGGGTAATTTTGTTGTTTAGACATAGATACAGGGTAATATAAAATTAATTGAACGTTTGTGCTTTTATTAAGAAAATAACCATTTAAATTTCTACTTAAAAACTATATAATGTTTATTCCATCTACCATGACACTGAGTTGATCATTGTTAATTGCCTTCTAATTTGTGTGCCTAGGAACACTGAGTTCTTTTGGTGTTTCTGGACCTAAATCCACTACCCAAAGCCAACACTCCTCCTGCTCACCTCTGTTATTTGGAGCTCTGAAGTCTGAGCTTCTTCTTTAAAATGATGGCATACTCTACATGAGGTCTCCTAGCTTGTTCTCCTGTTTCTCTTGTACAATTTAACTACTCTAAAGGGGCCAGATTGGTTTTGAAATATTTTTTAAAACTACATAAAAATATACGTATATAAAATAATTATTCAAGTTTTCTCACACACGCATCACCTTTATTCAACACATACATATGTATGTACATGTCTATATATGTGTGTGTATGCACACATACATACATATTTTTAATAATATAATAAGGGTGGTAGTAATATCAAAGTAGGACTGGGAATAGCACCACTATAGGCAAATTTTAAAACTAGGAATTCTGTCTTTGAAGGTCTGATCATTTTGTTGGGTTCTCTGTCCTAAAGAGAGAACTTCATGTGCTCTAAGCCAAGTACTCTGTCTTCATGCTTGAGCATGAATATAATTCAAGATAGTTATCAAAAAAATGATAACGGTGCCTCAACATGTGACAAAGACTAACTACATGCCACTTTTTGGATTCCTGGCATAGTATCAGCATCAATATAAATCACAAACTCTGAAAAAATAAACTGTAAATGCATAGTCAAATAAGTAAATACTTTTTTACTATTGATGAATATACTGCAAACCACAAAAGAAACAAGAATTAAAGAAAACTACTACATATTGTGGTAAATCTCTGATATTCATAGACTAACTGCAGTTCCAACTATTCGTGAATGATCCCATAGAACATGTATGAATATGTAATTCTGTAAGAAATTTGAATCATGCAGCAAGGCTAGTGTGAATGAGTTACTTGGCTAAGAATGAGATGAACTTTCAAGAGCTTTTCCAGCTAGCCCCTACACTGAAGTGTAGTCTTGACACTTTTATTTTTACTTAGAAGTTTAAAATAATTTTTTGAATTGATCAAAAAACTTTTATATAAAAGACCCTCATAAAAACCCAATTGCTAATTCTTATGATGGAATTTTTTTTTAAAGTGCAACAGTTTCTAAAAGTTGATGGGTCTTAGCCAGAAAATAGAAGTTCTTGATAAATTTAGTGGTGACTCAGACAAAAATGAGCACACCATATGCTCTATATGGAAACAAGAAAAAGTGATGTTTGAAAATGTTTCAGCCAGTGCTCAATTCAGAATTTATGTTAATAGCATTATAAATGACTTTAGTTCTGTTTCTATAGACTCATTAGAGGTCTACAGGGATCATTTAAATATTTCAGTTATACTTTACTGCATTTTATGAGGAATGTTATATATTATAGTGATACTTGGGGATTTGAGAAGGTCTTGGGACATATCCCTCATGAATATCTACATCTCAATGCTAAAAGATTTACTTTTCCCCTATAATTTCTTGTTAATTCTTCAGTAATTGCAAAAATTTGGCTTACTTGGCTTATTATGGAATGCTACTTTTTTGAAGATGCAGAGTTTTCTTGCAAGCTGTTTTTCAGTTGGACAGTAAAATGCCTAGAAACTTAAGACTTAAGATGCCAGGAAAACTGCAACCTCTCCAGATGTCCAAGTATTAGCACAGGCCATGGTTAAAGTAATATCCCCTGAAGCTGCTAATTCTTGCTGCTTGATCATTGTTCAACTCATTTTTCTATGCTTTTATATGGCAGACATTACAGGATTTATAATATGCATATTACACAGTCTGTGGCCATAAGTAGCTTATAGGTGAGGAGGGAAGATAAAGTCCAAATAATCAGAGCACAAGGTGGTATGGAGTGGGAGATGCAGCTTGCATGGCATAGTGAAAAGAATATGGAATTTGGAAACCTCTGTTTCCCTGGCTCTTTTATTTACCAACCTAGCACATAGTAGGTCAATATGTTATAATTACAAGGTAAGTGGCACAAACTATTACAGTGCTTAGAGAAGGGAACAGTCATTTGGGGAATAGTCATAAGACTATTTGAGTCTGTCCTTGGAAAACAAATAGGCTTGACTAGGCAGATGTTGGAGGGAAATCTGTGCTGCAACCAAAGCATGAACAAGCATGAACAAAGGTTCTGTAGGGAAAAGAAAGCCTTGGTGGATACCAGAAAAAGCAGCGTGTGTGTGGTGTCACGGAGGTTCGGTGGAGGGGTGGGAGAAATCAGACCCAAAGATTAGGTTTTTATAGAAAGACAGAATGTCTGCCACTGTGATACGTTTCTAGAGAGAGTATTTCCTTGGCTTTTCATCATGCTTTCCTTTGCAGCACGCACAGAAAACTTTGCTGTCAGCTTTTGTACAGGTTGCTTCCTAAATTTAATTAGAAGATGTTTCCTAACAGGAACTCAGAGCCTCCCCTCTTCTTTCCATAGTTGCAGTTTATCTAATCAAACTAAGCTCATCAAATTCCAGCTTAGTTGTTCTCAACACTGGCTATGAATCAGAATCACATGTGAAATTAAATACACACACACACACACACACACACACACACACACAGGATGCCTGGGGTCCAGAATTTCTCAAGAATCTCAGGACAGAAGAGGTCTATGCATCTTCTTAAAAGAGTTTCCTAGGTGATTACAACATTCAGAAATGATTGGGGGAGACCTTGTAGCTCATTTCTTCTTTCTTAACAATTATTTAAAACATATTGTAAAGGTGGAATCTGTTTAGATATGGTAGCACCCTGCTTCCTTTGAGATCACTGTGCATTTTTCCTTAAAACAACTGAATGTGCCACCATATGCCATTAATTGTAAACCTGACTCAGTTGGGTCCCCACAGTCCTTTTCATCACCTCTTCCACTCGGTCAATTCAACAGACAGGTACCAAGGATAACTAAATTTCTTATGTTTTAAAATAACATATTAGAAAATGAAACAGTGCAGTTGCTGCATTATTTCAAAGAAACCCACATGACTTTTCAAGGCAATGACAGCAGACTCAATTTACTAGTCCTTATTTTCTTTTTCCTTCCATTTCTCTCCCTTCATCCTAGTGTTCTGAGGCTTCCCAGACCTCCTTCTCCCTTTGACGTCCATGGGCTATTTTATTTTCTCGGTGCCTGACGTCCTGTCCTCCATCTCATTCATTCATTCTTTCTTTCTCTCTCTCTCTATCTCTTCAAGGTAACTGGTTTCATATATTTAAGTCATGAAGTTATAAAATGATTAATGAGGTTAATGCTTTTTCCTTATAAATAATATTCACATTTTAATATTACTCAATCCTAAGAAACAATAGTGAACTAGCACTGTTTATGCTATCGTGGATTAAGCTTAAGCCTGTAATACAAAGCGAGACAACACAAGACCTGTAAAATGGGCTACACATCTACTCGCCATCAAATTGGTACTGACAGCCTAAAACTATGGTGTTCAAATAATTGTAGTGTTCAACAGGGATCTGAGGGTGGGAGACCCACATCTTAAGGATGTGATGAGCATTGTAGGGGGGAAAGGATTACCTCTATCCCTTCTTAGGGAGAGGCAAAGAAACACATTGTAACCAAAATGTCTAAAAAAAAAATTTTTTGTTAATGGGAGGTGAACTGGTGGAAGGGGGAGAAGGGGAAGGGTATGCACTTTCATGGTAGGTGCAGGGTGCACCTCTTGAAGACTGGACACGCTTGAAGCTCTGGCAGAGCGGGATGGGGAGGGTGGCAGGGGCAAGATATGTAGCCCTAACAATATTTGTACCCACAGAATTTGGGAAAAAATAAATAAATAAAAATCAATAAAAAAATAAAAGAGATCTCTAAAAAGCAATAGTGTGACAATATCTCCACTTCACAGAATGACTACATAGTGGTGGATAATTCAGATACCATGGCACAAGAGTAGAAAAGATATATTTGAGCAAGCAAGCCTTTACAGAGTGCCTCTTGAATCACACCTTATACAGACTATTCAAAACCTGACCCAGAACAGGTGGATGCAATATCGATGATTCTAAATCAGTTTTGAAAGTCTTACAGCAGTGTTTAAAAAACAACCCCAAAGATTATTTAAAGAACTAAGTATAGTTAATGTGTTTATACCTACGAAGTGCTCAATAAGTGTTTATAGAATGAATGAGTATGCTAAAGCATTCAAATATTATCAAGGAAAGAGAACTGAACCAGGAGCCAGGAAAGCTCTGATGTAGGAACAAGATGAAAATGGACCAGCATGAAGTGGAAACTAAAGTGGTAAAAGATATGGGAGTGCACCAGAAAAATAAAAGTTTAAAGAGATAAAAAAAAAAAAAAAATTCAAGGAGAGATTGTAAATAAGGTCAAATTCTGTGCAGAAAATGAGAAGGTAGAAGATTGTGGAAACGTGATTGGTGACATTTCTAATAGGGTTTTGAGTGGAGTAGGACAAAAGTCAGACAGAAGTAGCTTGGAAAGTGAAAGCAAAGACAAGTTTTCTAGATGACTGGAAAAGAATGAGTGAATACAAATGGACAAGTGTATGGAGAAGGTGATAGGATCGAAGCAAAGTTCATTTCAGAATTTTTATTATGCATGCAGTAGCATGGGAAGTGACCATGAAGAGGGAGAAATGAAAAAATGCAAAATGAATAGAGAGTAAAATACTAAAGAAGCTGACAAGGCTGGAATTAAGCACATGTGCAGGGAGATTTGTCTTGGAGAGGAGGAAGAGTTCTTTTATCTGATGTTGAGGTTAAAATAGGGTGCTGACTAAAAGTAAATACTCAGACACTCAGAGCAGTGAGGAGGTGGAATTCCTCAGGAATCTGTCAAATACCTCTGGTTGGATAACCTATTCAAACAAAAGCTACTAATTGCCCAATCCCCACCCCCCCCCCTGACCACACGCAAGGGCCCAACTCTAGTATAATGCATGCCATTCACTTAGGCCTCACAAGGCAGATCCCTGTCTCCCATTGCTCTAAGGCAGAAGACCTCCAAAAGAGGTCTTAGCTGATGAGCTGAACTCCTAGGCTTTTTGCTAAGAAACTACTAGGGCTATATTGAGACTCAATACATTTTTTGTATCTGGTTTCCAGCTAAGAAATTGCCCTAAATGAAATCCATACAGATCTGAAGAGGATTTTAAAGGAGCTGTATTGGCAGAGACACCCTAAGTCTGGCAGAATGGCATGGGATTGCTTAACAGCTGCCCACCACTTAGCTATGTTAGCAGGTATGGCTGTGCCAACACTGGGCAAGAGCTATCCTCCAGCATCAGGATCCGAAGCTGTAGTACCTGGACCGGATAATTGAAGAACTTGCTTTACTTCATGAAAAGTGAGTTACCACTGAAACTGCCAGGCAGAGTGGGATCTGAACTTAAGACCACTGACAACCCATTAACATCCCAATTCCCTTCTTCTCCTATTCTAAATGGAGCGGTTCCTCCATTATTGTTTACTAAATATGTCTATAATTATATAGTCCATATATTACAGAATTTTGTAGATGAAGTAGTGGGACATTATCATCCCATTATTTTGACCTGCCATTTTAATCCCAAAGATATTTTGACTAAGACACTGGGAAAATTAGATTTAATAGAAATGATCCAAACAATATAAAGGTAAAAATGAAAATCTGCACAAGGTAAAACCTTCAGACTTAGTGGCAATATTTAGAACTGTGAAAAGGAATTCTAGGAAGACGGAAAGATGCAAGGGTAAGTAAACACCTCAATAAGCCAACTGTTACCTCTGAAGACTTCAGTTCCCCAGAGAAGAGAACAAGTGTGAAGCTTCACTAACCTTGGGAAAGGGAAGAGAGCAGAAGTCCTAGCAAGTCTGAAGTTAATACAACAGCTTCCTTCACCCAGCTACATATGCTACTAGAGCTCCCATCATCCAGAGATGAGCACATCTACTAAGGTTTCAGACAGTGCCCTGAGAGGTTGCCTCACGCCGCTTGTAGGCAGTCCTGGGAGGGCTGGCGCTAGTGCGTAGGTGGGATAAATCGGTACAAGTGTTCATATTTTGAAGGGAACTGACTATGTCCCACTCACACCTACAGAGTCTTCCGGTCTGGTCTCATACTGGTCCCAATGCAGAGTTCAAGTATGCGAGGTGTAATCACTAGCCCAGGAGGCAAACCGTATCTCTTCAGTTTACCATTGCTCAAGAGAACCTCAAGTCCTGACCTGTTCTTGTGTGACAAAATCAACCAAGTCAAAGAAAAACTGCAGCCTATTTCATGGACTCTGTAACTTGCGGGAGGGAGGTCAAGCTGAACAGGTAGCAAATACTAAGGAAGAGCTAATGAGTGAGTAGAGGAGAATGTTAATTTAAGTGTAACGAACAGCCTCAAAAAGATGTAATTAGAAAATAGAAATAATAATTACTTGTACTAACAATAATGATTTACAGAGTTCTAAAATTAAACAGAGGAAGTGAAAAAGAGAGTAGCCACTGCTGAGAACTGAATTAGTTGTCTGGATGATCAAATGAAAGGAGAAAAGAAGAAGGAAATTAGTGATAAAATAAGAGAGTTAGAGGAATATCCAGGTGTCATTATACGTAAAAAGGAGGAGTTCCACATGGAGAAATATTGAGCATGGAACAGAAGGGCAATCATGGAAACAACAGAATAAAAATTTCCTGAGTTGAAAAAAAGACTTGTGTCTTTTGATTGAATAGGCTCACTAGGACTCAGACAGGATTAATTTTACAAAAAGCCACACACCTAGACATAATCAGGGGAAATGTCTGACCTCTAATGCTAATGAAAAAATTCTTTCTTCTACTAAGAACAAAAAACAGTTTTCTTACAAAAGAAAGATTATCTGATTACTCTATTAAAAGAAAAGCACTGTGATGCAAGAATCTTTATACCAGTCAATATAATACTTAAATGTTAAGAAAACAGCACAATGGTTTTCAACATTCATGAATTTTGAAAATATGCCACCCATGAACTGATATCTTATCTGAAGAAAATACTCAAAGAAGTATTCCCAATCTTATAAAAATTCCACCAGAAGCAAATCTCTTCTTTCTAAGAAAATGAAAGAACAGTGTAATAAATGTTATTAAGCAACATGTTTTAATTTATATGATGATAATTCTATAACTAAGAGTTAGAATACAAAGTATAAACAGGATTCTTAAAATTTATGCGTGTTTAATAAAAACCTGCTGTTAAAAGTTTTCAGCTATTCAGCAAAACCCAAGAATTATGGATGGAAGAAAGAAGAGGAAGTACAAAAGGAAAGAGTCTAAAAGTTTCTAAAATGGTAGAGGGAGGAGAGGATCAGGGGTAAAATGAGCAAGTAGGCTTTCCTAGTGCGGTCATTGTTACGATTGAATTTGATATAGCAATCGAGAAACATCGCTTTACATATCATTGTAAACAGCAGAAGAACAAAAGTTCTAAATTATAGCTAAAAAACAAGAAAAAAACAGCAAAGTAAACACAAAATAATATGAAATAATAAATCAAATAGATCAATTACCACTATATGTGTTAATAGGCTGACTTCCCTATCAAAATAAAAGACACCACGATTGGATTTTCCAAAAAAGCAAAAATCAAAAAAAGAAAGAAAAGAAAAAGAAAAATGAATGTGTCAATGGCAAATATTAATGTTAAGAAAAGAAGGAAATTTTAGGTTGAAAGCCCTAATGAAAACAAGTAGTGATATTATATAATAACAGGTATGATTCCCAAAACTATATGCATAAAGTATATATCAGACAAGGTATGTAAGGTATATAACTTATAACTCTAAGGCTTAAGGCTTAGCATAAGGTTTATACCTCTAGGAAAAAAATGGGCAACTATATAAAAACACAATTATGGGAGATTTTAACATATCTCTTTTAGATTTTGATCAGTCTGACTGAAAATAAGCAAGGATGTAGTTAATTTGAATGATATAATTAATAAGCTTGATTTAATAGATAATTGTGGAATTATGTGGTAACATAAATAGCACATGTATTTTTCTTACATACCTATGTGAATATACTAGATATACAATTGGTCACAAGAACATCTTGGCAGTTTCCCCCAAAATAGCTGTTTTACACACTGGGTTCTTTGCCCATAATCTAATAAATCTATCAATTAACCACCATCAGAAGACCTACCTCACCCTTTCATCCACTGCTGATATTTACAAGAAAGTGAAAATAAAGACTCCATACAGAGAGAAACTGGTTCAATAGACAGAGGGGGACTGTGGCAGCAGGTAGGTACTTGTATCTCTGGTTTCCACCCAAGTCAGCAGTCCTATTGTTCCCATAGTTTGGCTCTATAAGGCAACAATTTCTCTCATTGGACTTAGGATAGTTTATCTTCCTTTCATATTTTCATCCAAAAATGAGCTGATTAACACAAAGTTCTCGCTCTCCCACTGTCTCTGTCTCTGTCTCTCTCTCTCTCTTGCCACACATACCTGCGGACATGTACATTGGATTCCTACAAATATCTCAATTACATCAAGTCGGATTGCAAAATCCCTAATTTATTATAGATATATATCTCTGTACACAAGACTTGACAGGCTAGATTTTCTCATGAACCTTTCTTCTCTTCCTTCTCTACAATAGTATAATTTAAGAAAAAGATCTATTCAATATAGGATGTACATAGGAATCCATGGAACTTTCATATCTTTAAATTCTTTCACTGAACAGAGACTGTACCATTACAGATGACTATGTTGAGTTCTCTAGCTTAGCATTTAAAAAGGTGAAATTTACCTTAAAGCCTTTTTTTAGTTTTACCTACAAACTTACTTCCTTTATCTCAAAGCAGATAAACATGATGATCTGATAAGAACTGTAGGTGTCTGGGTAAACCATTCTACCACTTTCTGTCTCTCCTTTATGAAGATTGGCACATCTTTTTCTGTTGTTAGTGTTCTAGTCATGCTAGCAGTGGCTGCAGAATCAAATCTTTCACAGGGGAAGCCCAGTTGTTCCACTGTTGTCCTAGAACCAAGTCCATGTTCAGTGACATTGAGTTGGTAGCTTGAAAATGGCCATGGTGAGAGAAACTAGCAAATGCTACAATTCTGAGATTTGTTTTCAGTAAAACAGCATTACCAGCATACTACTTGTTTTGTTGCAGGTAGTTGATTTGACAAAGTTTAGAATCTCATACTCTAGTGGGAAAAAATAAACTAGAAAAAAAAAAAAAAACATTAAAAACTGATTATGTTCCTCTTAAGTAAATGAATTTATTTCAGAAAAGTGTAACTTTTTAAAAAAGTCATGGAGTCCTTAAACTAATAATTCTGGAAAATGTTAAGTGTGAAAAATCATCTTATAAAATTATATTCTGAGAAAAATATTGTACTTTTCCTTAAGGCAAGTTAAAAACATGATCTTGTTTAATTTCCTCTTTTTAATCTCTTATATTCTTGTAATATTGAATCTTTCTAGTTTCTACTTCCAAGAACAACTAATTTAATTTTTCAAAGGACAGTCAGAATGGCATTTCAGTGAATAAGAATATTTCTTATTATGCCTTAATAAAACTTGGAGACCTGTTATTATTATATAGAAAAAAATTACTAAAGCTTTTTCTTTCTAGTAAAGCGCTGAAACATTTTTATTACTTCATACAACTTAACAATGCTAAGCAAAATCGACTTATGTTCTTAGTGGAATTAATCAATGTACAGGCAATTATAAACAGTATTAGGTTCAGAGTTGGAAAATATGCATATCAAAGTCATGTATGGAAACTTCAATTGAAATCCCCTAATTTGTACATCCCAAATGTCCAGAAAAATTAAAAAGGTAAAAACAAGGTCAAAACTAAGCACTGAAAGTTTATTACTGATGAATGTGCAGAAGTCTAAAATGGATTTGTTGGGAGTTGAAGTCATGATAAGAGTGCTGTCAGTAGCATGCAGAGCTCTGGCTTTAAGGATTTTGAGTTGTTTTTATTTAGTGGCCTTTGCAATTATTGGCTTTGCCAGCTCATGAAGGAGCTTATCATCACTTCCCCCACCACTTACTATTACCACCACTCTGAGAAGGACAATTCAATTTATTTTTATGATAGAGCCCAATTTTTGAGGTCTGCATGAAGTCTGCTACATCTCCTATATTTGACTCACAGTTTCAAATATTTTTAAAAAACATTATTAAAATAAGCAAAAAAAAATTCCTTATAAAAACATACTATGAATCAGTATGTATCCTTAATGTTATAAAGGTCTTTTGAGATTCCTATGTGTGTGTGTTTAATTGTCTCAGCTATCTTCTATGAACTGAGAAAGGCCTTCTTTTGTTTGAATGTGACAGATCAGTTAGAACTGTGGCAACTACCATTTACAGCTATTGATTTCAATGTGACATTTAAGGCCCCAAATTCAACCATTATTCTCTTCAATTGTCACAAACAAAGGTTAATAATAGTTGAGTTTGGACTGAAGGAATCAAGTAAAGATTGCCAACTGAAATTACACGTTGTTTATCTCTGAAGCACAAGTCAGTGTGAGGGTCTCTGGTCCCCAGGTTGCATGTATATTATCATCATTTTAAAAATGAGCCTTTCTCCAAAAGTAATATTTAAAATACAGAGAATAAAAATGTAGTGTAATAAGAAATCATGCCATTTAAAATGATAAATAATTAAAAAATGTATTTCTCCTTCCAGAGTAAAAATATTTTGTTTTGTTCCTTCAATAGCAGTAAAATAATGTTTCTCATAACTGTAAAAAGTGGTATGTAGCATGATTAAACAATATTTCAACTCTTTAGTTCATGCAGAGGTTACCAGCTAGAGGGTACAAAGGTTTGATTAGGTTTATGTCTTCCATAAGGAATTTTAACTCCTTTAATTTATGAGTGCTGAAGCTACAAATGGCTTTCTTTCATGGTCAGGTATGAAAGAACGAAGTCCCTTTACTACAATAAATACGTAGAAAATAGCTGGTGAGATAGTATAAATCTTTACAAAAACAACGGCAAGTTAAAAAAGCCTGTAAGTTTTTAAAATTTCAACTTATTTATATTTATATCATGATTTACTACCTACTTACCACAATGATAAATGGTGAATAGTTTCATGTACTGTGTCTATAGTAAAACTTTTTAATTAGCATCTTATTTTTGAAAATTATGCTAGTAATTTAATTATTATTGATTAATAAATTATCATTCAATATTTACATAGAACTATAAAATTATACTTCTAATTAGATGGAAAATAGCCATTTCTGGACCATTTCATAAAAGGAATCTTAGATTAAGTACATATTAAGTAAACCACTTGGGGATAATTTATTATTGGTCATTACTTAAAAAAAAAGAGAGCGAGAGAGACAGAGAGAAAATCATGCCAAAAGTCAACTTGTACTTGTTAGTAACCACTCTAAGGAATTTTGGAAGTTGGGCAATATGATTCCAAATAAACATGGTTTATTCTTTGAATAGACAGACCAACTTTTAGACCTGAGTTAATGCTATGAAGTAATATTTCATCACTCTTAAGATAACATAATGGTAGTGAAATTATTTTAGCTATGGAATAATATCCTGTGCACTCAAACATAAATATATATTTTTAAAACCTCATTTATCAAGATTGGTTATTTTTAAAACACACAAGAATTAAGAGTTATTCCTAAATAGACAATTGTATAAAGAGATGAAATTTCCCCTTTCCCAATTCCAGAGGTTCTAAATACTAGTAATGTAGTGTCTATTCTTTTCATTTTTTAACCCTATGTTTATATAGGTACATCTACTTATAAGTATTTATGTTATTTTAAAAAATGCAATCATTTGCTCACTTTACACTATACGTGTGTATATGTGTGTATATATACACACACATATATATATTTCTCACATTGATATATGTGAAATTTGCTTTTTTGCTTTTTCCTTGGACTAAGACATAGATCTACCTCATTCTTTTTAATAGTGGCAGAGTATCCCTGTGCATGGGTATGCCATAATTTATTCAACCATTCCTTAAAAATGGATACTTAAGTTGCCCCCACTTTTTGTGTTTATTACAAACAGTTATGCATGGAACTCCATTAAACTGTTTATGAACATGCTATGATTTTTATAGAATATATTTCAGAATTAGATTGCTGGGAGGTACTATTTCATTTTCCCACTAATAAAATATGAAAGTGTCTGCTTTCCTACACCCTCTACAGCACTTATAATTGTCACTCTTTGCCAATCCAATTCGTGAGAAATTTAATGTCTGTGTTGGTTTAATTTGTATTTCCATGCTGACCAGCTGGGTTGGATATCTGTTCATGTTTACTAGCCATTTGTAACCGTGCTTCTTTGAATTGCCTATCCATTCTTTTTGTTGGGTTGTCATTTTCTTATTAATTGGCTAGAAATATTTTTTCTAATGTCCCCTTTTCTCCTGCTTACATACATAGTGCATGCTCATTCTAGAAAATGCACATGGGCAAAAAGAAGATGAAAATCATCCATATTTCTACCCACACAGGGGCAATATTTTTGGTGTACATCCATTGCCAGGAGCGTCAATGACAAGATGGAATCATGATGTCCACTCTGTTTGCCCCTGCTTCTCTTCACTCAACAATATAACCTCGACATTTGCCTACACCCTTAAATTTTGTGGTTTTCGTTAGATGAAAGTTACTTCATCAAAACAAAACAAAAATGAGAAAACACTGAAATCCTTTCGCCAAGTAATATTTCATTTTGAAAACTCAAAAATCAAATCCAAGTGGAGCTGCTCAATCAGCTTCTGCTTATAACTCATATAAGTGATGACTATGGAATGCAAGAACATGCCTTTTAATTGACAAATGGAAAACAGCAAGAAGAAATAGCAATTATGTGTACAAATAGGATCCATTCTTCTAAATATTAATTTATTACATATATTCTAAATCTTCACTTCATCCATGAGATGAGCGCTGTGATTAACCCCATTTTACAGAAGAGGAAATTCAGACAAAGTCACTTGTTGTATATGATAACATATAGTATGCCCAGAGTCTGCATCCAGCAATCTACTGGAATCTGTGCTGCTAATCACTATGCAACCTGCCTAATAGAAGTACAAAAGCAATAATAAAATCATTTGCACTTGTGTCACATATTTTAATAATTTTTTTTCCAAGATGATTTCCCCCAATATGTTGAAAGGATTTTAAAAGGTTTAAAATAAACCTAAAAATAGGTTTATTTTAAAATAATTTAAAATAGAATAAATATAAAAGAATACTAATTATGTAAAAATAAGTTTGTATTTCTTATTCTTTTGCTTTTTTAAAAATATTAATAGCTTTACCACATACATTTACATCCCTAAAGAGCATATAATTTAGTATTAAATGTTTTCATATTATATGTACATGAAATAATACTCTTACTTATTCTTCTGCAACTTCCTTTTGCATCTCTACATTAAATCCCAGAAATCCATTTATGTGTTTGCATTTATCTGTATATTATTCTCTTTTATTGCTGTGTAGTAGTCCATTGTTTAATTATGTTTTTCTCTCTCTTCTATTGTAGATGGGCATTTGGTTGTTTCTGATTTTTATGTTATTACTATCTCTTTTTTTTTAGAGAAAGGGTCTCCTTCTGTCACCCAGGCTGCAGTGCTCTAGTACCATCGTAGCTCACTGCAGCCTAGAACTCCTGGGCTCAAGCGATCCTCCTGCCCCAGCTCCCGAGTAGGTGGCACTACAGGTGCGTGCCACCACTCCTAGTTTGTTATTACTATCTCTTAAGTGGTTGCTCAATCTTTTTGCCTATTTTTATATTTTGTTTTCTTTTTCTTCTTAATTTGAAGAGATGCTTACATTCTAAATATTACTCCTTTGTTAGTTGTTTTTATAACAAATGTTTATTTGTAATTTATATCTTATCTTTTCATTCTCATGGTATCTTTTGCTTAACAAATTTTACCAAACGTTTCCTTTATGGTTTGTGTTTTTCTTCTTTAAGGAATCCTTATATATCATAAGGTCAATAATACATTTCCCAATGTTATTTTCTAAACATTTATAGTATTGCCTATCAAAATTATGTCTAACCTCTTGAACGTGATTTTTGTGTCCAGAGAATGATTGTCATAGAACCATTTAGTTAATATTTAACATTTCCCACCAATTTGCAATGATAGTTCAGGTATAAATAAAGTTTCCATATATGTCTGTGTATCTTTGAGCTCCTGTGTTCTGTGATTTTGTTCAACTGATATAACCCTGTGCCGAAACTACTACTTTAAGAGCAATAACTTTGAAAGAATTGTTGATAGTAGTTATGGCCAAGTTAATATATGTCAAGTGCTTAGAACAATGTACAGCACAAGATAAATTCTATATAAATAGTTTCTATTATTATTACGGAATACCTTGGCTATTCTTAGTTTTTTTTTTTAACACCCCTATAAATACACAAATCAGTGAATTCTTTAGACTTTTTTTGTAGATAATTTCAGAACATAGGTAAATAATGCCATTTTTTTCAATCCTTATTTTTTTATCTCTTTATTTTATTTTTCTAGCCTTATTGCATTGGCATTGTTTATCTAGTACAATGTTATCTAGTACAATGTAGAATATGCTATTAGCTGGCACCCTCATCTTATTTCTGATCTTAAAGAAATGCTTACCACATTTCACTATTTGGTTTGATGTCTGCTACAGATATTTTGCAAACATCTTGATAGCTTTAAGGAAGTTCCTTCCTATTCACAGTTTTCTAAGATTTCTTTAAAAATTATGAATTTATCTTGAATTTTTTTGAACATTTTTTTCTGTAGCTATTGAGATGATCGTATGATTTTTCTGCTTCAATCTGTTAATATGACAATTTATATTAACTGATTTCTTTTTTTTCTTTTGTTAAACCAACTTTGAGGCCAGGCGTGGTGGCTCAAGCCTGTAATCCTAGCTCTCTGGGAGGCCGAGGTGGGCGGATCATTTGAGTTCAGGAGTTCGAGACCAGCCTGAGCAAGAGCGAGACCCCATCTCTACTATAAATAGAAAGAAATTAATTAGCCAACTAACATATATATAGAAAAAATTAGCCGGGCATGGTGGCACATGCCTGTAGTACCAGCTACTTGGGAGGCAGAGGCAGCAGGATTGCTTGAGCCCAGGAGTTTGAGGTTGCTGTGAGCTAGGCCGTTGCTAGCTAGGCCGTTGCTAGCTAGGCCGTTGCTAGCTAGGCCGTTGCTGACGCCACGGCACTCACTCTAGCCTGGGCAATAAAGTGAGACTCTGTCTCAAAAAAAAAAAAAAAAAAAAAACAACTTTGATTTACTGAGATAAGCCCCATGTAATCATGCCTTTTTCACTCTTTTAATGTGTTGCTAGAATCAACATGTTGATATTCTGTTTGGTATCTTACATCCATGTTCATCATGAGTGAGAATGAATGACCTATAATTTCCTTTCTCACAGTGATCTTTCAATATTAAGGTTATGCTGGCCTCATAACATAAGTTAAAGAAGTATTCTGATATTTTAGTTGATTTTTAAACTTACAGATAAAATTATGTGTTTACTATGTACAACATGACGATTTAAAATATGCATACACTGTGGAATGGCTAAATCTAGCCACTTATCATATATGCATTAGGTCACACAGTCTTTATTTTTGTGGTATGAACACATAACATCTACTGTCAATATTTTCCAAAAATACATTATATCCGGTTTTTTTGCCATAATCTGTAAAACCTTTCAAAACCTTTCCTCCAATGCTCCTGATTTTTTAAAGCTTGTTTGGAAGGCCTGCTTTCTCCTGTATACTGAAAACCAATCTTACTAGAATGTTGGTCAGTCATTCCACAGTTAAAATGGAAATTAGGAATCTTTTTGACTAATTAGGTTTCCAACAGCTTTTTGCTTGTACAGTATATTCACGGATGTTAAGAAGGCACTGTCCCAATTAAGGTTTTTGAGAAAAATCCTTTCCAAGAGGATGTTTTCCATCAACAAACAAGAAAAATTAAATGCCCGATTAACAAACATAATGCCCTCTTTAATAATTCTCAGCACTCTGGTAATTCTGTTAATATTACTGTGCTATCTATAATTCTTTCCTTTTGTTTCATGTTCTGAATAATTCAATTAAAAGTCTGACAAAGCAATAACAAGGGATTAAATGTTGTCGAATTATAATTCGAAATAAAAACATAAGCTCTTTGGGAGCATTTATTTAAAATTCTACAAAACATTTTCAAGTATCTGAGATTGTTGGACTCTACAAAATAAACAGTTAACTACTTACATAGCCAAGTTAACCTGCTTCCTTTTTTGTACCCAATTCCGGTGAATGAAGAAAATAAAAATGTATAAAACAGAATGAAGTTCTTACAAAATAGACCACTTTGGAAGGACTCTAGGATGTCTCTATTTTGCCTACATGGAATTTTGAGGAAAAACAGCTGGCACCGCCTGAGCATTGAACAGCAGAACTGCCTAGAAGACTCATCCACAAAGCCTATAATTTTTGGCCTTTTATTTGCAAAATATTATGATACAAGGCGATGTGAGGGAAATGAAAAAGAACGCGACATAGATCTTGCCCTTAGAAAGTGTTTAGTAATGGAGATAAGATGAGAGTTGTTGGCATATGTGGCACAATGTCATGGGTTGGTGGACAGAAGGGAGCTAAGAAGGTACGACAGCGAGACCACTGATCAAGATGTTAATACATGGAATTCAACTCCTCCTGCTCCCATAAAGTAAGAGGATACCATTCTGCTTCAGTTCTCTAAGCTCTCCTCAGAATGCATGAGGAAAGGTACAGTGAGGAAATAACCTGTTCTTACATCAAGATTAAAAGCAAATAATATAACCTGGTGTCATTTCACAGAGGAGCTATGAAGTAGTGGTTAAGCGTGCAGGCCTCTAGTGCAGAGAACCTAGTGGCCAGTGATCGCCTGGCTGCAGGATATTGGCTAAGTTGCTTAACTTTTGTATGCCTCAGTTTACTCATCCACAAAACAGGGATAGTAGCAGTACTAACTCAGGGTGTTGTCTGAGAATTAAATAATATAATCTATCTAAAATGTTAACACATTTTCCTGGCATATAATAAGTTCTGAAAAAATGACAGCAATATTTGTTATTAGCAATGTAAGCCAAACCTACAAGTTCTTATTAAAAAAGAAAAAGCAGTGATGATTCTAAAAGAATCCAAAAAACCATGGAGCAGATTCAAACAAGAAAAATGCTAAGTAAGCAAAAAGAGAAGAAAATTATGATTAAAGAAATAAAATGATGAAGTTAATTATGAGAAATTTTTTAAAAATTCAGTGAGAGAAACAGACCAAAGAGCCTTTCTCTTACAGGCTTGGGAAGAGAAAGGGGAAGGAATGGGACAGGGAAGGTTACCAAAGAAAAAGAAAGGAAGCCATAAAAAAACTGAAATCTCCTTTTTAAACTAAGAAGAACTTATTGTAATATTGGCTGGGGTAGACATGATGAGAAGGAAGAAATTAAATATTCAAACCCTGGCTTTAGTCCAAAATGCCTTATTTAAATAGCCTCCTAATCTGAAGTTTAGCACTGTATACAATTAATTTTTTGAAAAATAATCTAGCTCTTCAAATTTACTTTTCTTTCTTTCTAAGTTTGCAATTTATACTGGAATGTGGGTTTCTCATAACATTTTTATATTTACTTATCCGTATATAGGCCTGGGCAATCTTTGTAGGCAGCTATCCCATTTGAAAAATCCAAGGTGATCTAAAAATTTAGGTTACAGAGGTCAGTGAAATAAATTAACTGATAAATTAATAGCTTATTATTGGAGAGGTAATTTTTAAAGATGACAAGTGTTGTATTAATATTGGCACCAGTCAAGGCACAGTCAGAATTAAGCTTCAGTTATTAATGATGTTATAGGTGACAAACTCAGGAGAAAAATAAAAACATATGACATAGTTGTTGTTCAGGGTTGTTTTATATACTGACTTTAAAATATAATCATTCACTCACGTGTTATGTTGTAAGTGAAATCTGACTGATAAGAGATTTAAAAGAGACTGATATTGTGTACTTTTAAAAATAAGTGTGCCACGTTAAAGGCATGTAAAATAGGAGCAGTGTCCCATCAGGGAAAAGGCATCTAGTAATTAAATGAATGAAACTCTATAGGACAAACTTTTAGGAAATTCACTGTATTTGGTAGAATCAGCTACATGAAGTCATGGCCTTCCGGCCAAATCTGTGGGAGGTTTTCTGAACTTTGTATCTTCTATTCTGTCACCATAAATATTTTTCCTGTGACATTCTCTAAAGATGCAAATGTCCCAGTTACCACATTTACTTATTTACTTTCAGTTTATTATCTACCTTTCATATCTTCATAGCTCTTTATATCTGTTTCTCCCTCTCCAAACTGAGAAGAAAATAATTAAAAATTGGAAGCTTGAAATATGTAAGGGTCTAACATGACCATTTTACTGCATCTGGAAGTTGACAGGGCAGTTGACTTATGTTTGTGGGTGCTTATATTGAGCTCTATTGTAAGTTGTAGAGTTTGCTCTGAAAGGCCAATTAGTAAAATTAAAATAAGGGAAGTTGTTCCCATCACGTTTGCAAGATGATAGTAAAGGAACCAATGCTTCTTTTAAAAATAAACCTCATGTAGGAAAAAGTAAGATGCAGAATTCAAATTGGCAAGAAAAGAAAAAAGAAATCATAGAATAAAGGAAACACTGGAAGTTTAGAGACATGAGGGAGAGTATAGAAATTAAAAATATAAAGGATATAAGTATAAGAACAGAGATAGAAGAAATCATGCAACTGGTAAACCAACTTTTTAAAGCTACTATAGCGATTTTTATTTAAAATAGCAACTACAATAAAAATAAAAACAACAATAAACTTAGAATACAATAAAGCAAAAAAAAAAAAAAAACCCAATAGAATTAGAAGACACAATAAGGATAGAAACAGAAAATCAAAGGTGATTCAGAAGAAACAAATTAGAAAAGAGTATATTTACAAGAAGAGAAAAGTAGGCAGGCAAATAAAAACAAACAGAAAAACATTTAAAAGGAATAAGGACTTATCTAAAAATGATAAAAGCCATGAGTGACAAACACAAAGCCAACATCACACTGAACGGAGAAAAATTGAAAGCAATCCTGCTTAAAACTGGAACCAGACAAGGCTGTCCTCTATCACCATTTCTATTCAACATAGTGGTGGAAGTCCTAGCCTGAGCAATCAGACAAGAGAAGGAAATCAAGGGCATACAAATGGGGACAGAAGAGGTCAAGCTATTGCTCTTTGCTGACGATATGATCTTATATCTAGAAAACCCCAAAGATTCTGCCATGAGACTACTGGAATTAATAAACAAATTCAGTACTCTCAGGTTACAAAATTGATATACAGAAATCAGTAACATTCCTAAATGCCAACAGCGGTCAAGTTGAGAATCAAATCAAAGACTCAATTCCCTTCACAATAGCAACAAAGAAAATAAAATATCTAGGAATATATTTAACTAAGGAGGTAAAAGACCTCTATAGGGAGAACTACGAAACACTGAGGAAGGAAATAGCAGAGGACATGAACAGGTGGAGCTCGTGGGTAGGCAGAATCAACATTATTAAAATATCTGCACTACCCAAAGTGATGTACAAATTCAATGCAATCCCTATTAAAATACCAACATATTTTTTTGCAAATCTAGAAAAAATAATTCTATGCTTCATATGGAACTGGAGAAGATCCCATATAGCAAAAGCAAGCTTAAGCAAAAAGAACAAATTGGGAGGCATCAATTTACCAGACTTCAAGCTATACCACAATGCTATGATAACTAAAACAGCAAGGCATGAAACTATAAGAATTCTAGAAGAAAATGTTGGAAAACTCTTACAGACATTGGCCTAGGGAAAGAATTTATGAAGAGACCACAAAGGCAATCACAGCAACACAAATAAATAAATGGGACCTGATGAAATTTAAAAGCTTCTGCACAGCCAAGGAAACTATTACGAGAGCAGACAACATACGGAATGGGAGAAAAATATTCACATGCTACATATTCAATAAAGGACTGGTAACTAGAATCTATATAGAATTCAGGAAAATCAGCAAGAAAAGATTAAACAACCCTATCAAAAAGTGGGCCAAGGACATGAACAGAAACTATTCAAAAGAAGATAGACTAATGGCCAACAACTAAATGAAAAAATGCTCAACATCTTTAATCATCAGCGAAATGGAAATCAAAACCACAATGAGATACCACTTAACTCCAGCGAGAATGGCCTTTATCAAAAAGTCCCAAAACAATAAATGCTGGCATGGATGAGGAGAGATAGGAACACTTATACACTGATGGTGGGATTGCAAACTAGTATAATCTCTGTGGAAAGTAATATGGAGATACCTCAAAGAGCTACAAGTAGAACTACCATTTGATCCAGCAATCCCATTACTGGGCATCTATCCAAAGAAAAAAAAGACATTTGCACTCGAATGTTTATAGCAGCACAATTCACAATTGCAAAGATGTGGAAACAACCCAAGTGCCCATCAATACATGAGTGGATTAATAAAATGTGATATATGAAGAGGGGGAAGGCAACACACGTAACATTTGACCCCCATAATATGCTGAAATAAATAAATAAAAATTTAAAAAAATGTAGTATATGTACCATGGAGTTTTATTCAGCCACACAAAACAATGGGGATCTAGCACCTCTTGTATTATCCCAGATAGAGCTGGAGCCCATTCTACTAAGTGAAGTATCACAAGAATGGAAAACCAAGTACCACATGTACTCACCATCAAATTGGTATTAACTGATCAACACTTAAGTGCACATATAATAATAACATTCATAGGGTGTCGGGCAGGTGGGAGGTGGGGGGAAGGGATGGGTATATACACACCTAATGGTTGCAGCGTGCACTGTCTGGGGGATGGACATGCTTGAAACTCTGACTCAGATGGGAAAAAGGCAATACATGTAACCTAAACATTGGTACCCTAAACATTGGTAATATGCTCAAATAAAAAAAAATTTAAAAAGATTAAATGAGTTAATACAAAAAAATAAAAATAAAAAATAAAAGGATTAAGAAACTAAATGCTATGAAAGGAAGAGTTCAATTATAGATTTTAATGTATCTCATTGACATTTAATAAGTATATGTATTAATTCAATTAAATTTTGCTATTGCAAGTCTTACCAAAATTCACAGCCACATTAGAGATGGGGTTACTGTTTTTGTTTATTTTAACTGCAAAACTCAAATGGAATTTTAAAAATCCGGCACATTCTTGGGCATTCAGTGACAGGGAGGTTTGAACTTCCTAATCTCATGCAGTGAGCTTTTCAGGCAGAAAAATGGAAGTCCTTTTTAAATAACTGTAAATAAAAAGAAGGAGCTCTAGATTCAAAAGGGACAAGGAATAGAAAGTGGAAGATGCAGGATGGCAAATAACAATGTGTCAACAGAAAGGGGAAAGAAATTGAGGATGAGAGACATGAGCAAATAAAGAATATAAAAAGGTAAAATAAAACTGATGATGTCCATTGTCCCTAATACCTGCATGACACCTGCCACATAGTAGTTGCTCAATTAAGAACTAGTAAATGAATTGAGTAAGTGGAAGTTTCACCTAGTGGAACTATCTTTTCATGCTGTATTTGCCAGTGGGGGGAAAAAAAATGAAGGAATAAGCAGACAGTTGAACTTGCCAATAATAATGTTAAAAAATTACCACTTTGGGAAAGACTCTTGGAGAAAAGATGAAAACATTAAAGAATCCGAAATGAATACTAATAATAATAAAAAATACTTACAGATTCCGTGTGAACTGATCTACAGGGAAGAAATAGGCCTGCACTGTTCTCAAAAAACTATTCTACTGGCTGTTTTGATTGCTTTTTGTTACCATCAGCCTTGGCACTTCTCCGGACATGTGTTTGGGATTCTTGGAACTAAAATGAATAGTACACACTGCAAAGTGTACCTATCGTGAAGGGAAAATGACAACTACATAACGCCATGTAAAAGAATGCAGACAAAAAGAGAATTTGTTGTTCTGTATTATATGAGACAATAAGGCAGAAAGAGAAAGAAAAGTAAGGCAAACGACTGTGTGACAGAAAAGGAGAACAAGGCTCAGAACACACAAGATCAAGAAAGGGGGGTGGGGAGCCCACAAAGGCAGAAACAAGGTAACAAAAAGGACAAAACCAGCAGTAGAAAAGAACTGTCAGACACAAAACCCTCAAAACAATAGATAGGAAAAAAAGAAACAAGATGACAGGAAAAGAGCAGCATGGAACCTAGTAAGAAAAAGAAACAAAAATTTCAAATAATGGATTTTCTGACACCCCTGCTGTTCCTCCAGTGCCTCATGTCACAGTCTCACAGAGCAGTGCATAATTTATTATGGTCACTTGCTGCCAGGCTGCTATAAAGGGCAATGGCTATATGAAAATACTCCCCACTGCCTGGATGGCTTAATGATCCACCCTCTGTAGAGGGGTAGGGCTGTGGAATGGCAGACAAGGGCAGAAGGAACACTTAGGGGGCTGGGTGGCGTTCTGCATAGTCAGTGCTTTTCACCATCCAAAGAAAAGGCGAATTAACTCTTAGGGCAGCTCTGTGGGTGGGGGTGGGGTGGGGGATGGTTCTTCCATCTTCAGGCTTCTCCTAAACAATCACCTTCTGCCTGGAGTAGTTTCTTAATAACTGATAACCGCATATACACTCTTTCATGGGAGGGGTGATGTCCAATGTGAAGAATAAAAAATGGATTTTTAAAATAAAATCAGACCTTGACAATTAACATTAATAATTGGAAATTTGTATTATATTTTTATCATGTCTAGAGATTTTTTTTAATGCCCGAATTTCTCTTTAGAAATGAATTTGGGTGTAGAAAAAAATTAAAGTCCCATAAAAATAAAGATCGTACAAATAGTTTTTACTGATCGTTTTTTAGAAACTGGGATTTTTAGTAGTATTTATATAGAAGAGCTTTCATAAATTCCACAAATAGTACTATCTTCAATCAGGGATGTATCATGAAGAAATCTATCAATAATTTCTACAGTTACTAAGGCCAGGAATGACTTCATTCTTCTTTGAGAGGCAGCAATGCCTAAGGGTTAGAAGCACAGGTTCTTGAGCTACAGGGGCCAGAGTTTGGATCTTGATGCTGCCCTTTACTTGCCACATGTGTCTGCTATGTTACTTATACTTTCTGTCTCTGAGTTCTCTATCTGCAAAATGGGAATAATAATAGTAAATACATCACAGAGTTGCTGTGAGGACCAAATGAATTGGTCCTTGTTTCAGAGCCTGGTAAAAAAAGAGCATGGCAGGTACCAGCTGTTGTACTTGATCTCAAAGTGTGAAGTGACATTTGGGAAATCTGTAATCCAGAACTGTTCACCATTTGGTAGTGGGCATGGAGACAGCTAAAAATTGCATCTCTTAATTTCATTAGAGGCCAGTCTGGGCGGTGCACTTTCTTTCTCCCCCCTCATCCCTGGGTACAGACCTTGTTTATATAGGGGATTAGGTTTGTGAAATGAAGTCAAAGTCAGACATTTTGACATCTTCCGTACTCCAAACTCCCTAAAAAATGCCCATTCTTAAACAAAAGTGATTCCTGAGCTCCAAAGATGGAATATTTGAAAAGGAGACACACTTATGTCCAGAGCACAGAGTATTGTGAAGAGTATGCATACATAAGTCTATGTGCTTCTGGACAAACATATTTAGATTGGATGTGAGAAACAGACTGGATAAATCAGACAGATGAGGCTTAAAATAGTAAAGGTGGAAAGATAACAAAAAATCACAACGAGGTATTGAAATTGGTCATAGAAGGAAGAAAAATTGTTTGAAATACAAGTTTCTAAAATTAAGAACTGATTTCCTGAGTTATTCTCATAAACAATCCTGCTCAGGATCTTCTCATTCCCAATGGAACAAAAAGAAATTTTGTGTGAAAGGTTTAATTCATTTAATTATTCGTTCATTCATTCATTCCTTCATTAATCTGTCCAAAATTTATTTACTGAACACCTACCATGTCCCAGAATCACATTAATCCCTGGAGATTCAATGGGAAGCAAGTCGCTCTAGCCTCAGTTTCTTTATTTGTGATATGGAGAATGTTCTTTCTCCTCAAAATTGCCTGAGGAGTGACTGTGATCCCATGTGTAGAAATACCTAACACAATGCCTAGAATACAACAGGGACTGAATAAACTCAACTTCTATTTACCATGAAAATCCTTTATTCATTTATTATCTTGGGACATATTCATAACATGATAACTATATTTCCATTGTAATCACCTCAGGAACATACTTATTTACTATCTACTGGAAAAATTGCATTTCACTTCATTTACCCTAGATCTATCATCTCTATAGAGATAATAGATATCAAATAATTAGTAATCTTAGTTTCCTACCTTGTCTGTACTCTGCCCTGCTGATAGCTATTATTCTGGTGTAACATTATGCTATCCAAACCCTTCATGAAATCAGCCACTAAGATTAAAGCCTCTCCCCCACCTCACCTCTGTCTCTCATTAGGCCAATAACATTTTTAGTTCATCTTTACGCTACAGTCAACAAACATATAGAGAACCCTGCTATTCACTGTCATGTTAACTATTATCATTTGAGAGTGATTAAAAAAAAACATTTTAAGATACTTTTGGTGCTTATTTCTGGAATGTAACAAATGATGACACTAATAAAAGCCACATTAAGTTAAAAATATACATTTATTAATAGTTGTTTCACCTGCAACCATTCACCAGGTGATCTACCTATTTGTTACTACACATAATGTTCTGTGTTCTACTAACACATGATGGTTGCCCTACACGAAAACAATAATATTCCTTGACCTAAAACTGATACTTCAGTTAGATTTAAATGATGTTACTTTCTACTAAAATTTAAATTTTAAAAAGAAGCAATCGTTTTTAAATCATTAACAAACATTAATAACTACAAATGAACAACTCATAGAGAACCAGCTTTAGGCAAAATATTGGCAGTTATATAAATGCCTCTTACAGATCTCCTGTAGTCATCTACTTATGCAAGTACCCACGTCTATGCAAATGGCTGAGAATTAAAATCAAGTAAAGAGTTGGGCAACATAATGTAGTAAAAAAACAAATATTTCTTTTTGATTACAGACACTTTTTTCATAAGCAAGTTGATAATTTATTTTAAAGCACTTGAAAAATTATAATGCCACAAGGAAAATAAAACAGGATAAATCCAATGTATGTAGCTAATATCACATTTTAGTCACTTTTGCAGAAGCTTATGCCACACAGCCATTTCTCACGTTTTTTCATGGAACTATGTTATTTTGCAGTACGATGATTTCCAAACCTATGACCATGATGCCTCAGGGGCTCATCACACTGAGGCCTACCTAGTCTATCCCACATTTATCCTACATTTATCCTATCAATTCATAGGCCTCAAGTTCGAACTCTCTATCCCGAATCTACATGTATCCATGCTGATTAGAGCATGGTTAAGTAGCACATTTAGGACAGTGTGTGGTACTTAACCACATGCATCTCTTATAGAGGCTGAAGTCAGACGAATGAGAGGAAATCAAGAACCTAAAGCAGAGGCAGTCTCATGGGCACAAACATGACCAGTATCAAAACACAAATAGAACTTGGCAGTGATCCTTGCTCCCCCAAGAGAGGCCAGGGAGGCCACTGTGGCTTCAGTTTATATTTTACTATTGGTGAAGCTCCCACATTCCTTCTCATATTCCTGACTTCCTGAGTTTCAGCTGTCTGGTAAATATAGGAAATACTATGACTTGTCAGCTGAATTGGTTTTAAAAGAGTGTTTTTATATTGTCCCCTCCACAGACATCTAATGAGGACTTGATCCAAGTGGGGCTGTGGTCATCACTCCCTGGGCAATTCACTGTGTATGAAATAGAAGGTCTGTTGACCCAGCTGCTAGAGGAAGACTTTATTTCCCAGGGGAAATTCTAGCACATCTGGAGCACTGTGGTCCTCACATTTAGTTTTGGATTCTCTTCCTGATGACAGACGTCTGCTCTTTGGCAAGGTTAAGAGTAATAATCTGTGGTTAATGTCTTATGGAAAAAAACGTTGGCATGGTGAATGAGAAACAAAACCTTTCTCTTTCTTCTTTTTTTTAAAAAAATAAACAGAATTTGTGCAATTAATTTTGAACATAGAATAGATCATGAGGAAATATCAAAGTATTGCTTTGGGTATTCATATTTGGAGTAATAATCTTTTAAGATTACTGAACATTTTAAGATTTACCACTTTTAAACCTTTTTGTTCTTGCTTAGCTAAATCATCAAGAAAGTAGGACTGCGTATGTCTTCCTGATGACAAAACTAATGTTGAGACTATGTGAGTTGAACATTCCAGTATTTAGAAATTCTATGCAGATGATATGCATAAATAAATGGAGGGGGGCTGTGATATATGTAGCAAGGTCTAACAGAGGTTAACAGTGGCATTGTCATCTTTGTTTAGCCCTTTGCTCTGCCTAGGAAGCTAGAGCAGTCTTCCCTCTGATTATATTATCATTTTAGAATGTTCCATCCAAAGGAATCATTGCTGAAATAGTTATGCACTATTTAGCAATTGTACCTATAATGAGGGCATTTAAGCCACTCAACAATTGGAAACCCACAAGGGCTAGGGAAATAACATCTTTGTAGCCTCTTGGACCTGTAAGAGAAATAAATCTAAATTCATTGACAGTGATTTGAACTCT
The DNA here is from genome assembly GCA_008750895.1 of Mirza zaza. Classification (NCBI taxonomy): domain Eukaryota; kingdom Metazoa; phylum Chordata; class Mammalia; order Primates; family Cheirogaleidae; genus Mirza; species Mirza zaza. Next base: position 2,261 of record VSMD01131591.1, on the reverse strand, counting down.
AGGTCACCACAGATTCAAATTAGAGTGTTCATATCATCTCAACCTTTATGAGATGGCATATATTCTTCTTCTTTCCTTATGGAATGTTTGGTTAATTGATAAGACATAACTAGTTCATTTGAAATAGAATTAGAGAAGTGATTTCTATTTGGATAATTTCTGTTGAGATGGTATGAATTCCAGGCTGAAAGAATAATAGTACACAAAAAGGTATGAGAACCAGGAATACCCCGGGCGTTGTACTGACCTTTCCAATTGGACTGGAGATTTGGATATAGCCAAATGACACAGTGGGAAACACTTGACAGAGCACCATACAGGGGTGAGTGACAGGGCACTGAAGTTACAGGCCTTGCTTGTTGATTACCTAAACCCTCCCAGGTCCCTAATTTATATCCTATATATAAGGGAGTTGAAGTGGAAAGTCTTTAAGTCGCATCTCAGTTCCAAGAGTCTGTGCTTTATTATGTCACATCATCAATTCAAGGAAAAGACATAAACACCTTGTGTGAAAAGTAACTTAGGGAAAAAGTTTAAAAGCTTTTGATTTTCTGATGGCAGAAAAAAATCATTTCAAGAGAATTATATAACTAATGTTGAAAGGCCCTCTGAAACATGCTCTTTCTTGCTCCTGTTTCTTACCATGTGAAAGATAACATAGAAAAAGGCAAGGCATCTTATCCCATATCCCACCCGACTCCCAGTCAACTATTTTTCTTTTGTTAGTTGATGGAGGGTCTAAGAATTAGAGGCATTGCTGGCCAAAGAAAGCAGCCCAGAGACTCTACAATATCATGAACTCAGAGATTCAGCAAAACTCCTGGGAAGGGTTGATCTCGATATTTAAAGTCTGAATCAGAAAGCCATATACTACTAATCAAACCCATGTTTGAGAATGAACATTTATTCTTAGTCAAATGTTTGTCACTACTTACATGTACCAGAATCACTGTCAGAGGAGACTAATAAAGCTCTAACTCCTTACTGCTACATGGCAATGCAGGCCAAGCATAGCTATTTCTCTTTCCATTGTTTCAAGATAAGCAAGAAATAGGAACTTTTTTGTCAAATCTACCTATTGTTGGTAATTTCAAAAACAAAACAACAAGAAAAAGTTATTCAAGTCCTATTTAGCACTGGTCTGAACTTGGGTAAGAAGGTCCTATAGGATGGAAGTAAAAAACCTTAATATAATTTTAATAGGATAAAAAAGGGCTATTCATTCAATGTGGAAAGAACGCTTAGCATTTAGGAAAAGGGGAAGACCTCAAAGAGTTGCCATTTTAGTTGGATTTTATAGAATTTATTATAGTTCAATTACATTTATACAGTAATATGCTGTACAGGAATGTATGGATTTAGATAATTACATGTAGACAACTTTAAATATGAATGCTAAAACATCAGAGAAGTTCCCTTAGTTCCAGGAGACAGAACTTAAATGGTAGGTTCAGGTTTGCTTATGTTTTTATATATTTAGAGAAATGGAAATTTAGAACTACGAAAGGCTTTAGAGCTGACTTAGTCCCTGCACTTAATTTTCAGTTAATAATAACATTTAACACTGATATTGAAATACGTATTTATTAGTAACTATTCTAGACACATTCCCTACATTCAGGCTAATATGCAAATCAAAGTGCAGGCCCTAGCAGCCACTGACCAGATCTATGACCTGGGAAACCTACTTCTGAGGGTTTCTGTGAGGAGAAAAAAGAGTAGTATTTTTTTAATGTTGTAACATAACTTTGATTCTTGGGAATGAACACAACTAAAACTGGACTATATTTTAACATTTGCTTGAACATCAAAGTTTTGGGGCATACCATTAACTAAAATAGAAGAGAAGGCTTTAGCACAAAAGACCAAGGATTCTACTTTAGCCCCTTCAGTTACAAGAATTCAATTTAACCAATCATAGACTTTTTGAACAAGGGCTACTTAGATACTCATTTGTCAAATATATAAACTAAAATATACTAAGAAGTGAGCAGCATTGGTTGATGTAATAAGCAATTAGGAATCGTATAAGTAAAATACATAAAGTAAAATACTTTATGTAGGTTAAGGAAATGTTAAAGTGTTTTTAAAATGAGCAGCATAATATGCATTCATTTATTTCTTTAGTTGTTTTTGTTTTATCAGTACTCCTTAAGGGTAGTTTAAAAATAATACATTAGTCTGCTTCCTATATTAACATTCACAGAATATTAAAGATGGAAGGGTATTTAGTGATCATCCAGTTCAAATACTATATCTTA
>VSMD01131590.1:0-37402 GCA_008750895.1 Mirza zaza | reverse complement strand
GCGAGGTGTGCAATGAGGGCAGGGCCCGGATCACACGGGGTTGTGTCAGCTGCTTGGGTTTGGGTTTTATCCCAAGAGCAACGGGAAGTCACGGAGGTTCCCGAAGAGAGCCATGATCTCGGCTGCATGTGCAGTGCTCGCCCTGGAGGCTGGAAGGAGGCTGGATCTCGGGGGCAGGCGCAGGGCAGGGAGGCCCTGCACGAGGTGCCCCAATCCCAGGACCACAGCGGATGGTGGCCAGGACAGGGGGAATGGACGAGGTGCTGTGCAGTGGATGGAGCTTGGAGGGCATGCTGCCCCTGGGCCCAGGTCCAGGGTACAAGGGACAAGCCGCACTGGATCCGCTAAGGGGACAGGCCTTCTCCCACTGCAGCCTGGGCCTCTGAGAGCAGCCCCTTGTTCCCGGGGGCCCGGCATGAGGGGCGGGTGACGGCGCACAGGGGCAGCACAATCCAAAGGGGGAGCCAGAGGTGACAGACAAACCCCAAACCCACACTCCTATGGGGGGCGGGAAACCTGGGGGCCCTGTCAGGCCAGGCAGAGCACCCGGCTAACCCAGAGCCAGGCCGGACTGCTTGTGCTGGAATTTCCTCTGTCCATACTGCCATTTCCTGGTGTGCAGAATGGACACTCGAGAGAGCATCGTCACAAAGCAACAGGAATAAGGAGTAAGGGACACTCGTACCCCCGGGCTCCTTCAGCTCGTCTGTTCTGGGGCGGATCCGGGGCCTGGGATTCTGTGCCCAGGTTGTGGGAGCTTAGAAGGCTTGTGACAGTCACACACACATGCACACATATACACAATATGTACACATACACAATGCACATGTACACACATACATACACACATAAGAACTCACACACGTGCACACATGCATGCATGCACACATATGCACACATACATATAAACACATGCATATACATAAATAAACACACAAACATAGACCCATGAGTGAGACTGTTACGCATGAATTGCTGTCATTAAGCGCAGAAGCGGCTCCTGCACAGACACCTCTCTCTGGGACTTGGAACGCAGGCAGAAGCACGGTTCCCACGAATCGCACGGACCCGGCCCTCCCTTTCTCACACGGGTCAGCGCCGTGACGCTGACGGGCGGATCCGGGAGAGACTGAGCGAGAGCCAGCTGCAGGCGCGTGTTCTCCGCGGCGGAGCTCGCGGCTCAACCCGGCTCTCACGGAAAGAACAGAGCGGAGCGCACGGCCGCCCTCGCCACGCGTGTGGGGCGCAGGAGGCGTCGTGCACCGCCGATTGTGACCCTGGAGGCCACCGCCAAGCTCTGGTCCCCAGGGAGCTCTGGCGGTCACCACGGTGTTCTCCAGATACCCCCAGCTCCCACCGTCTGGGCACACGGCCAGGTGGCACTTCCTGGTCCTCTTCTGGCTGGGGGGGCGAGGGGGGCATGCGACTCATTCTGACCAGAGAGCTGCGAGCACGGGGCCTCCAGTCACCACAGGCTGGCACTCAGTGGCCCCTGCTCCTCCCCTGCCCCCGCTCCTTCTCTTTCTGCCAAGGCAGCGGTGATGCGAGAGGTGGCGGCTCCCTCGCCCTGGGCCATCAGAGGGGACACGCTGAGCGGAGCTCCCAGCCGCCCTCCGCCCCCTGCAGCCTGAGCAAGAAAGACGCCTTCGTGGCCGGGAGCCCCTGGCACTCGGGGCTGTTACTGCAGCGTCACCGGCCTGCCCCGACGGGCGCGCCAGGTGTGCAAACCCACCACCCCCGAGAGAGGGACAGCGCCCAGTGCTGGGCACAACACGCCGTCTCACGTGATTCGCGTGGTATGTATGGTAAACACGTGTTTATTCTCCATGGAACAAAGGAGGAAATAATAATTACAGCATTCACTGAGCATTTAAAACGTGGCAGGCATTTGCTGAGCACTTTACCAAATTAATGTTTCCAAGCCTCACAATAACCCTGGGAGGGAGGCACTCTGAATCATTCCCGTTTTACAGGTGACAAAACCGAGGCTCGGAGCGGTCACGTCTAAGGCCACACGGCCAGTGGCAGGTGGGAATTGAACCGAGGCCCCCCTGAGCCCTCGGTTCGGGTTCACGCTGAAGTCCCGCGGGCGCTGGTGGCGACGCTGACGGCTGGCAGGCTCGGGGCAGAGGCCAGGGATGCGCGTCCTGTGTCCTCTGCCACGTCCGCCCTGCGGGACCCGGGCTGCGCCAGCGCCGGGACGGCACAGACCTGGACCCCGCAGCTCCCGAGGCCGGAGGGGAGGGCTGCCCGGGGGAGGGTCTGTGGTCGCGGCATTTCTCCCCTGCGCGTCCAGCCAGGCAGCGTTGTCCCCCCGCCCCGTGTCTCTCCTGGACGGTCCCTGCTCTGCACACACGCCAGACTCCGCGTGATCAGCTCCGCACACGGCTCCACCGGGCGTTCGGGGCAGCCCCTCCCGGGCCTCCCTGGGCGCGGGGGGAGACGCAGGCGCTCCCCTCTGTGAAGCAGACGGGCGCTCTGTCCCCAGGCCCCAGCCGCCCGGCCTGGCCTCGAGTTCACCAAAGGCCCGGACTGGAAACCGTCCCAGTGCCCCAAACCAGGCTGCGGCCAGAGTCGCAGAGGAACCTCGGGCTGCGCACACGATCAGAGACTTCACCTCCCTCCACCCTCCAACCCCCACCAGCCCGACAAGAAATGGGTACCCACCAGCCCATGCTACAGATGGGGAAATTGAGGCACAGAAAAGCCAAGTGACTTGCCTAGGATCCAAACCCAGGAATTCCGGCCACAAAGTTCATGTGCCTGATCACGAGGTCTAATTCTGCATCTTCCCACGGCCCTCCATCCCCGTCCTCACGCCCAGTGCACCTGGGATTAACACATTTTTGAAAAATCAGCGTATTTTCTAAACAGCACCACGATGAAGTTCTCATTTGTTCACTTGAACATTTCAGCCGGCCCACGGCCCTCACAGCCCTGCGGCGGCATCTCTTCATTTTGTACCAGGAGCCGCAGGAGAGAAGCGCCCTGGCCTGTCCTTGGTGACTCCCATTCTGCAGAGAACGTGGGCCTGGGGGTTGGGAGCAAGGACCTGGGACAGGACGCCAGGGGCTCAGTCCCACCCTGACGCTCCTAGACCTCGTGATGCAGGAGAATCCCCTCCACCCCCACAGTGGGGGTGACAACAGTGCCCCCACAGGGCAGTTGGGGGATTCAGTGAAGTGTTGGGAACAATGTGTGAACACTGTGCCTGGCACATAGTAGGTGTTCAATTAACACCACTCGTCATATTGTCTCTTCAGTCCCATCTGGGCACTGGGATCCCTCCCATCTGCTACTTGGGAGGACGGGGCCAGATTCCCCTCGATGCCCTTTCTTGCTCATTCTCACCTCCACCACGGGGCAGGGTCACACACTCTCACCTCCACCACCGGGCAGGTTCAGACACTCTCACCTCCACCACCGGGCAGGGTCACACACTCTCACCTCCACCACCGGGCAGGGTCACACACTCTCACCTCCACCACCGGGCAGGGTCGGACACTCTCACCTCCACCACCGGGCAGGGTCGGACATTCTGAGCCTCTGCCATCACCATAGGGACAGACCCAGACGGAACAGCGGAGGGTGCATGGGTGACAATATCTGGGTGTCCCTGGTCCCTTTTTACAGCTGAGTCTCTGCGGGCAGGACGCAGGTCTGGCTCAGCCCCTGCCAGGACCTAGACGAGACGGCCCCTCCAAGCCCCCCAGACCTCAGCGGCCCAGGACGCCCTGCCCGCTCCCTGCCAGCAGGTGGTACGAGGGACAGAAGGCAGCCCTCCCCCACCCCCATGGCTGTCCCCCAGCAGCCCGGAGCTCCGCCATCCTCAGTGTGGGCCACGCACCATGGAAACACAGCCCGCCTGCCAGGGCCATTCCTGTGCTCCTTCCCAAAGAGCTGTTCGGGCCAAAAGCCAGAGAAGAGAGCGGCAGGTCTGTGGGGCCCTGCAGGGCTGGTGCTCCTCCATCTCAGTCCCCTGCCACATTCCTGTCCCTGGAACGGCTCACCCGGCCCTGCCGTGGTGTCTGAAAAGCCCCCATTCATCACCCGCGGCTCTAGCAGGGCTCTGCGGAAGCACAGATAGGTTCCTGGTGGCGTCTCCCGTTACCCACCGGCCCCCACGGCAAGGATGACACTCGTGTCCCTCTGCAGGAAGCAGGGCCACCGGGAGGGGACAGAGCATGGGCTGGCTCTGACTGGAGAGTGTGGACACAGCAGGACGGGTCTGGAGTCTCAGCCCAGGGCAGCAGGGCCAGGCCACTCAGAGGGGACACGCGGGCAGCCCCACACTGGGAGCCTGGGCCCAGAAAGTGCTAGAAGGGAAACATCGCAGGAAAGAGACATGGCAGCGCCCTCCACACATGCTGGGCAGAGGCTGGCTGGGGACCCACCCAGGGAGGGGATGGACTCGGGGACTGGGCCTCTCTGCTGAGGCCCTGCAGGACTGCGGGGTGGGAAGGCAGCGTGGCCCAGTGCTGCTGCAGTGACCAGGGACAGGAGCCGGGGTCAGGCCACCCCACGCCCGTGTATCTAAGGACCTGCCCCTGGGCCAACCCAGACAGAACCCTGGGCACAGGGTCCAGAGCCAGACGGCCTGGGCTCAAGTCCCACCTCTGTCTCCACGAGAGGACTTCAGCTGTGACAGCAGGACACGCAGCTGATGGAGGCACCGACAACCGGGGCGTTCCCGCCTCCTCAGCGAGGACTCCGCAGCGGGAGGGCCAGGCTGGGCAGGGCAGCACGGACTCATTAGGGCCACTGCCCAGGCTGCTGCGGTTCTGCCGGCCCCGTGTGGCCCCCAAGGTGTCCTTCATGGTCACACGTTGTCATTTGCTTGGGGACCACCACATGCCCAGCACTGCCCCAGGCCCTGGGGGGAGGCCAGGAGGCAGACAAGTCCTCGTGGAGCTGATGCTCTTCTTAGGCAAGAGAACAGTAAAGCAAGGAACTCTGTGTATCACGCAGTGTATTAGAGAAGCTGCACTGGGAACAGGTGGGGCACGGGGCGTGGGAAGGCTGCATCTGAGATGAGGCTGGCAGGGAAGGCCCTGCTGAGATGGTGACATGGTCACGTGTGCACAGAGACGGTGGGGGGGGGGGTGGCGGAGCCGTGGGCATTCTCAGGGAAGAGCATTCCCGTACAGGGAGCAGCTCGTGCAAAGGCCCCGAGACAGAGCCACCCGATAAGTCCAAGAACCAGCAAGGAGGCTGGAGTGGCTGGGACAGTGAGTGAAGGGGACAGCCACAGGGAGGGGACAGGGAGGGTCAGGCATCATGTAGGGTCTTGTGGGGCATGGTGGGGTCTTGAGCTCTGACTCGGCTGAGACGGGAAGTCCCTGGAGGGTTCTGAGCAGAGGAAAGATGCAGCCTGACTTGGAGGCTAACAGCACCCCTCTGGCTGCACGTCAGGGTAAAGGTGGGAGCAGGGAGACCAGTGAGAAGACCAGAATATTCTAGGCAAACAATTAGTGTGGTCTGGATCGGGGGTTGGGGCCTGCAGCAAAAGTGGGAGGAGTGATCAGAGGACAATGCCCAGAGCAGGAGGGAATGGGTCAGGGGGACAAAATGTTATATGTTCTCATGAGCCCTCCCTTTTCAGGGAGAAAAGATTTTCCCAGAATCCCTCAGAGCACAACCCTTCCACCTCACTGGTCAGAAGCGGGTCAGCACCCACCAATCACAGCAAAGGGGCGGCACCCTGTGATTGGCTCTCATCGCAGCGCAAAACCAGCTCCATAATCTGCTGGGCCCAGCGCAGAATAAAAACGTAGGTCCTCTGTTCACAAGTTATTAAGAATTTCAAGGTAACAGTCACAGAGCCTTAACCAAGCACAGAGCCCGGGTGAGTGCAGGCCCTGTGTGCACGAAGCCAGCCCTGTCCCTGGGCCGAGCACGTGGCCGCCCACACAGAACGGGGCTGGGCGGCAGGAGGTGGGAGGGGAGCAAAGCGGGAGGTGACCGCGCCCAGATGGGCCTCAGCAGGAGATCCAGGGAGCGGCTTTGCCAGTCCCTAAGACCCCGATAGTGGCCCAGGGCGTTGTTGGGAAGGTATAGCCCCTGCACATCATGTGCCTGATACAGAGCCACCTGTTATTACTGCCCTTGCCTCTAGAAGTGAGACCTGCCTCCTTCCTAGCCTATTGGCGTCACACAGGGATAACCCCAGGACCCCACCAGAATTTCTCTTCCTCTCCCGCCCCCCACCTGTCCGAGTGCCCGAAATTCCCCCATTAGCCACTTGCCTTGTCTCCAGAAACCCCCCGAGGGCCCCCCCACCTTGGAGTTCGTCAGAGAGGCTGCTGGGGAGAATAGACAGAAATATAATTATATGTCATCATAATGCTACACATTTCATAAAATACAATAGGAAAAGCACAACATATTATAGAAATAAAACGTTATAACACCACTTTCCCTCTGGAGAGTGCTTCCAGCTTGTTTTTAAAAGCACTCAAACAGCACGCCTGGTAGGCGGGAGCGGTGGCCACTCTGTGTCACAGATGAGAAAGCTGCTCGTCCTTTGCTCAGAACCACCAATGGCCTGTGCACATAAATCCAAAGTGCCCCAGTCGCCTGTGTCCCCTCAGTGTCATACCCTCCCCACCCCTCACTCCTCCTCCAACTCACCAGGCAAGTTCCCACCTACAGGCCTTTATACCTGCCGCCTTTCCTCGCCAGAGCCAGATATCGCCACGGACCTCTCCGCCGTACTTCTCCATTCAGGGGCTGCCCCATTTATTATATTAAAATATATTTTATTATATTCTGTGCCCATTTATTATATTAAAATAGCCTGGACACCTATCCCTGTCCTCCCACCTGCTGAACTTACCTGACTGGCACTTGCGCCATCTGACATATTATGAATACATATCCACATGCTAATACCCATATGTATTATTAATACATACCCATTGGCCTTTAGTCTGTCTCTTTCCAGCAGAATATAAACTCTTCACAGGCGTGAGTGGGTTTCCTCTCCCACCACCTTGGCAACAGGCCTGTCATACCAGACACATGACGGGGCGGCTCAGAACCAGGGTGGCTCTTGCACTGAGGTCACTGTCCCCTGCCCTGGTCCCCACACCTTTATCCTCCGTGTCCAGGGCAGACTGGGGGCCCAGGAGGCTGCCCTGTCATTACAAGGCCCTTCCCACCACCTTCTGATGATCGGGAGGTCACCAGTAAATGAGATGGACAAAACGTCCTGCCCTGTGGAGTGTAACTAGCAATGCAGGAGAAAGACGATAAATAAACAAGCAAATGACAGGCCCTGCCAGGTGGTGGGAGATGCTATTAAAGAAAAGTACAATAGGACAAGAGGAGAGGGTGCAACAGGAATGGATGGTGACGAGGTGACAGCTGAGCAGACCTGAATCAAATGAGGGAACAAAGCACAAAGCCATCTGGGGGAAGAGTGTTCCAGACCATGGGAACAGCATGTACGAGGGCCCTGAGGAAGCAAGAAGGCAGCAAAGCACCATTGGTAGCCTGTGGTCCTTTCTGCCACCCTTCCCCTCCCCCACCCCCTTCCTTCCGGGTTCTAGAACCAGAGCCAGATTCTCCCATGGTGCACCCGGGCAGAGTGTCCACATCATCCTTGGCCACTGTGTTTCCCACTGGCCAAATGTCACGTTGCTACCACAGGCCTGGAACCGAATACAAGGCTGTTATTTCTGAGCTGCTCAACTTGCCAGCTGTGTGACCGTGGTATGTCACTTCAACGCTCTGAGCCCATGTCCTCCTCTGGGAAGAGAGGCCTTTATCCCCTACCTGGACGGGCTGGTAAGAGGATTATGTGAGATGATGCCCTTGAGTGACCCAAGAAAGTGCTCAGTGCATGTGAGTAATTCTGGATGTCACTATTGGTCCTTCAAAGCAGTCAGGGAGAGGGCCAGGCTGGCCAGAGGATGAGAAGTCTCTTTTGAGGAATCGGGTTGTACCCGCTCTCATCAAAGGTGCAGAGAGTGGCAAGGAACCTGCCCAAGGTCACACAGCACAGCGGGAGACTCTACCTTCAGCTCTGCACCCCTCTCCTGACCACCCCTCCTCCACCCCACTCAGACCCTGCAGGGGACATTACTAGTGTCCAGAGACTCCCGCTTCAGGCTAGGTGTCCTGACGCCCCTGCGTGCCCAGCCCCAAGCCCCCCACGGGAGCCTCCAGAGGCGTGGGGCCAGCGGCCTCAGGTTCTCGGGGACAGCCGGGCCCACGGCACCCCCTGGTGGCCGTCGCTTCCACACGGTCGTGGTTCCCCAGCACCAGCAACTGCGAGTTTCCGGGCACAACCTTCGTGAGCACCTCACTTTACAGTTTGCAAGTGTCTTTCACATCCTGCTCACAGATCTAGGAAGATAGGAAGAAGGAAGTAAGAGAAAGGAGGGAAGGAAAAGCCCAAAACAGGAAAGGAAAGAACTGAAAAGCAGAATCAGGCTGACAGACATACACTGTGGGACAAAGAAAAATATAGAAAAGCTAAGAAAGAGGAAGGAAGAGAGACAAAAAATAATCAAGAGAGAAAGAAAAATGGAAAAATAGAGAAAAGGATAAAATATTCACGGCGAGCCCGGCCGAGTCCAGGAGGCACGTAGGGGCCGGTGTCGATTGTCCAAACAGCCCGAGCCCCTGCCAGGCTCCGTCTCGACTGTGGGCACCCGGAGCCAGCCCTGGGGTCTGGAGCGGGGTGGGCAGGCCCGGGCGGGACCAGAGCCCAGGGAACCGCCACGCCGGCACTGCGCGGTCCCTGGCGCCACCTGCTGGCCAGACAGGGCTCCACGCTTCCCCCTTGGAAGTTAAACTTTGGGGCCCTGGGGAGACCCCAGTACCCTGGAGATACAGCCAGGAGACATTGATGTCTCCCTTTCTCAAAGGAGGAAACTGACAGCCTGAGAGAGAGGGAGACGCCTTAGAGCCAGTCACACAGTGAGTGCAGAAGGCTGCCAGCTCCGGGGCAGGCGAGGGTGCCTGACTCCAGAGGTCAGTCCAGCCTGCGCGAACGAGCACAGGTGACGGCGCGCAGTGGTCAGAGGTGCCAGCTTTGGCCACAAACAGATGCGGCTTGTGTTCCCGGCTCTGAGAGTTGCGGTCCTTTGCTGTGATTCACTAATGGCCGGCACTAGGCTGGACGCTGGGCACACCGCAGACAGGCGGACGCGGTTCCTGCTCTCAAGGCGCTCTTCCTGGTGGGGAAGGAGGATAGTAAATACATGAACAGTTAAGTTTAGATTAAGCCAGAGAGTGGCCAACACACCCCATCCCGCCACTGGCTTCCCGAATAGCCCCTGACAGTCCACGCCAAGGGACGGCGTCTCAGCGCCACCCGACAGCTGAAGAAACCGAAGCTCAGAGGAATCCGGGTGCTCGGCTCCCTGCCCTCGTCCTGCACGGGCGCAGGCTCTGAGAGACCCACCTGCCGCAGGGCCGCACCTGTCCCTTGATTCTCCACTGCCTGGCGCAGCAACTCCTGGTCACCAGGTCCTAACTCGGCTGACACGGCCACGGCAACTCCAGAGCGAGGGCCTGCGTGGTCGAGAGCGAGTGGGCCAGCCGCGTGGGCTGTGGGCCCTGGAGAGGTGTCCTGCCTGACGGTGGCAGCTGCCCCTCAGCTCCAGCTGGTGAGGGGCCAGGTAGGAACGTGGGTCAGTGTGACCAGAGCTCCTGATTTTCATAACAAACAAAAAATCAAACTTCAGAGGTGAATGTGCTGGTTTATAAACCAAATTTATTTTCTAAAAAAACCCACTGTATCAGGAAAGGGGGGCAAGCCACATCTATTTCCAAGTTTCAGCCCGGGGCCATCAGTCTGAGACGTCCTGTCTCATGTGAAAATGTCCTCTTGCTCTGAGCAGCCCTGCATGCTGGGGCTTGGACTGTGCGAAGCACATCGAGAGAGAGAGGTGGGCCCGGCTCACTCTCTCCCACTTTGCAGGTGCAGCTGAGTCTGAGAAGGGGTGTGACTTGCTCAAGGCCACAGAGAGCCCGCTTCTCGCTCTGAGCCACAGCTGCCCCGACCACTACAGAACTCACTTTCTCCTTGCTGGCCCCCAAGGCGGAGAACAGGCAGAGACTGGTGCTTCCTATAAAAGCTTCTGCCTGAAGGAAGATATCAAATCCTCTCTGTTGACCCCAAATATAGATTGAGTTAACAGCTCTTCCCTGAGAGTCATGTTCCCTGGATCCAAACACTGGCCTCGGATAATTCTAAATAATCAATCCATCACTGTGCCTGAAATCCCAGCAGGACTCACTCCTGCCTGTTACAGTATTGAGTCTTTTGAAACCTAAGATGGAAAGACACCAGGATGCCTCTCTGGGAGGGATCCAACGGGGAATTCAGAGAATGGGACCTGGGGCAGGTCACTCTGGAAGGAACGGAGACTAAAGGAGAAGGGGTTCGGTGTGAAATGGCAGGGCTGAGTGGGGTGTCATGGCTCAGAGGTCCCCAAGGTGGCTATGACCAATAGGAGGAGGCCACCCTAAAGGCAACTTTCATGGATTTCAGTGTCTTTCAAAGTGTGAATAGAGAAAAGGAACGTTGGGGGGGGGGGGGTAGGCACAGGTCAGACACTGCAGCCAGGGCATGAGATGTCTTTGGCTGGACAAATAGAGCCAGGCAGCTTCATAAAGATCGCCCAGCCCGGACAGCTGACAGCCGGGGACCCAGCCAACAGGTGAGGACATAGACTGTTGGTTCTGATTGGTCCATTTACAGCCAATATGAGTTCTGATTGGCCAGTAACCAAGACCAACCCCCCCCATTGGGTATTTTGAATTTCATTGCTGCCCAGACCCCCATGGGCCCTGCAGGTTGGGGTGAAGGACCACAGGGTGGCATCCCTTGGACCTACCCTGACCCTTTGGCACATATAAGACACCAAAGAGGGGCCAGGGAATTCTTGGAAAAATAACAGTCATGTTTCCCGCCATCGTGATGAAATGGGAGCTCAGAATCCAAAATCAAGTTGATCTGCAACCCAAAGCGCGTTATCTTCCTGGTACACCTGAGTCGCAAACTGGCCACGTGGTCTCTGGTAGTTCTCACCGATCCCTGCCAGGGAAGCTGTACTGTCCCCATTATCGAGGGGGAAACTGAGGCACAGAGTGGTAACATCAAAGGCGTACAGGTCGCTGGTTCAAGGACCCTGACAGCAGAGACCAGAACTGCACTCCTGGAGGCTTCCGAAGCACGAGTTCATCCCGCCGGTGCCCCGGCCACACCCACCCACGCCACCCACCGCAGATCAAGCAGATTGCAGCCTCGTTCTTTGTATTATAAACTGACTTTTAATAATAAAAAAATCTATCATGAATTTAACGAGAAGAATCTGTACATTTAAAGTAAACCAGTGCATGAAGCCCTGGCCCTAGGGGCCCTTCTCTGTTTCCCACCACAGGCCAAAGCGGGTCCTCGTTTGTACCTGCCACAAGATACAGCGTCAAGGCCACCGCTTGCTATCCCCTACGCAGCGGCAAGAGAGGGAAGGTGGCCCCTGGGGGCTGAGGGGGCCGAGATGCTAGTGCGGCTTCAAGCCCCTTGGCCTTAAGGGCAGCAGGAACCCCGCACCCCACCTCACCCACCGGACAGAACATCCCTCCCTTCTTCCTGGGTGAGGACATTTCCCAGCAGGCCCCCAGCAGCTGAGAGGTCCCCGTGCAGGTCCTTCCACCCACAAGGTGGGCAGGGTGGCTTCCTGCTCGCCGGCTGGCTGAGAAGTCCCCAATGCCCTGCTCTGAGAAGCCGACATCAAGAAAATAAGTTACAGAAGCCACCACCAGTGTGTCCCAGTGGCCCTTCTACCTGTGTGAGATGGCAGCTCTGGTGTGGTTCAGTCCCCTCCGGCCCCCTGCCCTGGCCACCTATCAGATCCCCGCAAACAGTCGCTCAGTGACAAAGTTCTAACACAACCAACTGCTGGAGAACTGAGCGTGGGTGGGAACAGGAATCATAGTTGATGCCTGTAACACCTTATGACCTTACTATTAAAAAAGAAGAAATACTGACATTTTTAAAATTTTCAATAATTTAGTTTTTCTTTTCGCTTTTTTTTTTTTTTAGTAGAACTGGGAAAAGGTGTCAATGCTACCTTATGTTGGTCCCTGTTAGACAATATACCTTTCTTTGAAATTTAAAATGTCAAATATATAATCACACAACTTTAACAAAAAAAAATCTCGACAACACCAACAACAAAAAATCCCAAAATAAACCAGAGATTTCACGCCATATAAATAAAAGTCGGAGCAATTCTCGCGCCCAGGGCTGATGGCTCATGGGCCAGCGGCCGTGATGAGAGAAGCTGGTGTGGGTTTCGAGGGTCCTCTTGGCAGCAGGTGTGGCCCTGTCTCCATCTCTCCTGGCAGAGGCCCGGCTCTTCCGGGTCCACCAGGCAGGTTAGTACAGGGTTAGGGGTGAATCTGGAAGCTACGGGCAAAAGGAGGAGGAGGAGACACGTGTGGTCTCCTGGAATGTGGATTAGAAGGAAACCAGGGGTTTCAAAAGTGCAGGTTGAGCCATCTCAAGGGAGCCGGGCCTGTGGGCTTCCAGCTGCGGCACCCCGTCACTTTCCCGTGTCCTGGGGACTTGGAGGCAGGAGCCCAGGCCCTCACAGCCCCACCAGCCCTGTGGGTCTCCAGCACCCCTCCGGCTTCTGGCAGAAGGTGGAGCATGTGGCAGTCCAGGGCTGATCAGCCAGTTCGTCGAAGAGTGGGGGCCCAGGCTTGTCCTCGAGGGAGGCAGTGGAGGAACCTGGGCAGATCCCGGAGCAGGTGGCGGCAGACGCCTCAGGCCATCTCCCGGGAAGGCCGGCACTGCCCCGTGTCCTCCCAAATCCCAGCTCCAGAGGACACAGCCCCGCATGGGGCATCTGGGTGTTCAGAGGTCTCCATCCACCGGCGGCTGGCAGAGGCGGTAGAGGCTGGTGGGCAGAGGCGAAGTGCGTGAGCAGTGGCCTGGGCAGGCCACGGCCTACTAGTGTTGTTATTTCCATTTCTACGTGGACACGTAATCTGTGCCCAGAAAACGAAGCTCAATAGGGAGAAAAAGATGCAGAGTGAAAAATATTTATGCTGCCCACGTCCCTCCCCACAGCCAGCCTCTGCCCCCCCGAGACTGGCTAGGTGTCTGCACGTGCACACGCGTGTGTTCAGGTGTGTGTGCGGGCAGGTGCACTTTTCCACACTAGTAGTGGCCAGCTAGACACCGCACTCTGCCCCTACCCTGGGGACCTGCATCCCCACCTGCATCACCGCATCTACCCTGGGGACCTCTGCGTGCAGCACTCGGGGGCTGCGCTGGGCCGACACTGGGCTTCATCTCCAAGCCGGGTGGGGCCGCTTCTGGGTTTCGAGCAGGAGAAGCAATTGGGTCGGCAATGGGGGGAGTGACAGTGAGGAGGCAGGGGGACCAAACAGGAGGCTGCCCTGGTGACAGGGGCAGGCAGAGGCACAACGCAGCCCTGTGGTTGTAGTTCGGCCTTCAGGCATAGACTGCCTGGGGTCAGCATCCCAGCTCTGCCACTTACTAGCTGTGTGACCTTAGACAAGATACCTAACCTCTCTGCGTCCCCACCTGCTCATAGGGAGGTGATGTGGATTACATGAGCGCACAGAGGGGAAGAGGCTGGAACAGTGCCCAGAGCAGCGTAAGTGCCACGAGAGTTCGCAGGACAGCCGCGTGCTCCACTGGCGAGACACGCGCGTGTGCGGGCCCCAGCGTGGCACCCAGGGCAACGCCCTGGTCTGGACGACATGCTGTGATCACACACAACACCATCACTGAGGAAGCTGCCTGAGGGTACAGGGGACTCTCTGTGCCATCTTTACAATTCATGTGAGTCAGTTATCTCAAAATAAAAAGTAATTTAAACCTTATGGGAGATGGTGGTGGCAAAGCAGGGCAGCGGGGAGGGAGAGAGGAGACAGACCAGAAGAGTCAACGTTCCTGAAG
This sequence comes from Mirza zaza, assembly GCA_008750895.1. Lineage (NCBI taxonomy): Eukaryota > Metazoa > Chordata > Mammalia > Primates > Cheirogaleidae > Mirza > Mirza zaza. Next base: position 23,454 of record VSMD01131590.1, on the reverse strand, counting down.
GGGCTGCATGTGGCACCGGAGGGAGGGTTTATGACAACTCGGGGAGACAGTGGGGCAGGAGGATGGGGGAGCGGACTCCTCGTTCCAAAGACTGAGAATGGAGATGTTACCGCAAATCCCTCATCAGACGGGGCCGGGCTTCTTTACAAATGGCTAAAAGGTGAGCTGAGGCTGATCAGTTAGACTCGGAGCATTCTCCATTTTGCCTAAGGTTAAAGGTTGCCGCTCAGGGCTCAGGGCTGGGAGGCCACAGGCTGGGGGGGCAAGTGGAGGGGCAAAATGGCACTTGGGGACCTCGCCTCATCTTCCCAGCCAGGTGGGAGCTCCTTTGGGAGGTGACGGATGGAGTTATAGTTCTTGCTCCCCAAGATGGGGACCGAGAGGGGAACCCCATCTGAGCACCAGGGGCTCAGCCCGGAGTAAGGCCGGAAGTCTGGTGCCAAACCCGGGCCTGGTCCTGGCTTCTGGGAGCGCAGGGGACGATGGGCAGGGCAGCCACTCACCGCGGTGCGCCCTGTGGCATCTGATCCTTGACTCGCAGGTTTTTGGCCAGAATCTCCACCCTGGGGCCCTGGAAAAAAGGAGCCATCAGGCCTGGGAGCCCTGCAAGGCGTCCGGGCACAGGGGGAACACGATGGAGTGTGCAAATGAGAAGCCCCAGAAGCTGAAATCCAGGGTCCCCGCCAGACAGGGAGAAGGTCCAGGTCTGGGGCTGAGCGCCGCGGTCCGCTGGGCCCAGGACGAGGACGGGCCACCTCACCTGCTTGCGCATGATGTCCGTGGCCTGCATGATGCACTTGGGCAGCAGCCCGTGGCTCCGCGCCAAGACGGCCGCCTGCTCCAGGGAGACGCTCAGGGTGCTCCTGCGGCGGGGCCAGAGAGTGGGTGAGACGTGGAGGGGGCGACTTCCTGCCCCCCACGGCCGCCCGGACCCACCCCATCTTCATGGCCTCGTCTCCTCCAGCTGTCTGTCTCCCGGGCAGCGACAGCCCTCCTCTCTCCCCGTGGCCGTGGCCGCTGGACCAGCTCCCTCAGCCCCTCCCCCTCCTCCTCCTCTTCCTCCTCCCCCTCCTCCAGGAAGCCACCACCCTTCACTCCCAGGCTGTTCCGTGCCTCCCTGTCTGCCCCCGTCACACACAGCGCCACCTGCAGGGACTTTGCTGAGTCCTCTGTGACATTCTGAGGGCCTGGTTGGGAGGAGGACCCGGTACACATGTGCTGAGCAAGTGAACAGGGAGACTCCCCGGATGCCTCGCAGCTTGGCGGCAGGGGATGACACCTGGGTTCAACCCTCGCTGGGTCCCCGAACTGTTCTAGAACATGGCTCCATAGCCAGACCTCCTGGATTCAAATCCCCTCCTTCCACATAATTACTCTGTGACCCCAAAAAGAAGCGCTAATCTCAGTTTCCCTAACTATAAAACAGGGACCATAACAGTGCACGGCTGACATCGTGGGCCAGACAGGGCTGCCCGGTGCACAGTAGGACGTCAGCAGTGGTACCTCCCTCCCCCCGGCTGTGACAACCAAAAATGTCTCCAGACATCGCCAAATGTCCCTGGGGAGCAAAATCACCCTGGCTGAGAACCCCTAAAATAGGCCCTACCGCACAGGCTCGCAGAAAGGGGGAAAGGGCTAATCCGCATGGGACATATACAACAAAACCCGGGCACAGTGAGCACCCGCTAGGTGAGGCATCTACTCAACAAACGCTTCTCGAGCACCTGCCGTGGGCCAGGCCCTGCGCTGGGTGCGGGAAACAGCGGAGAGGAGGCCAGGCCCCTGCCCTCCCAGAGCCGGCTCCGCATTGGGAGGCACAGAGCAGAAACGAACCCCCAAATGTAGCCCGTTGTGTGGGTGGTGAGGGCTGCAAGGAAGGAGGGAGGGAGGGTGCGGGTGGGCAGAGGGTGCAGGTTCGAATAGGGAGGTCAGGGAAGGCCTCACAGAGAAGGTGACATCTTCCTCCCTGGAGAGCAATGGGGGGGAAGGACAGAGGCAGGAGCGTGTCCAGTGAGGCCTGGAGGCCGGTTCTGCCTCATAAAGACGAGCAGTTGTTACTGTTCACGGTGAAGGAAGGTTCTGGCAGAAGCACCTGCGCAACTCTGCCATTCACACTAACAGAGGGCTTAGGGAAGCTGGCAGCTCCACGGCCCTCCTGGGCCACCTGCTACTGCCATCCCATTTCACTTACAGACAAACTGAGGTCCAGAGAGAGCCAAGGCTTTGTCTGGGCTCTACCGGCAGTGGCAGAACCAGGATTCGAACGCAGCCATCCTGCCTCCTTGCTCTGGGCCCCCCAGACCGCCCCTCACCCCGGGCTCAGCGGTCAGCCAGCTCACCTCTGCATGCCCGTGCCGCACATGGCGATCTGGCAAGCCCCCAGGCGGTAGCAGAGCTCCGAGGAGATGGGGATGAGGCCGGCGCCCAGGCTGCCCCCAGCCCCAGGCTTGGGGTGGACGAAGGACTTCATGAGGCGGCAGAGCTCATCCAGGGCGTTGATGGGGCGTATCAGCTGCAAGGTGACCACACGCGCTGGAGGGTTGGGGGCGCCCCAGAGCCCCCTCCCGCCCTTCCTCCCCAATCACCTCCTGCTAGTCCAGCTCTCTTACTGCAGCTGCCTCCCAGCTCACCTCCCCGGGGCTTATAATCCAATCCGGCCTTCTCCAAACCCTACTCAAGAACCACCTGTGGCTCCCTACTGCCCTACAAGCCGGCATTCAGTGTTCACTATATATTTCACGTCTGACCTTCCAACCTAATTCTCTTCCCCTGCCCAGTGTGTCCCCAGCTAAGCCTAAACCAAGTACCCTCTCCTGTCCTCCCAGACCCATCGTGACCAGCTCAAGTGGCCCCTCGCCAAGAAAAGCCTTCCTCTCCCCGAGTTTTCCTCGTCCACCCACGTGGAGGTACAGATGGCGGTCCACAAACTTTCTGTGCCATGGTGATGTTCTGCCAGCCGGTCTGAAAACTCCCAAGGGGTTGTGCCCACCACTTCTCCCTGAGCCCCCAGCCCCGAGGCCAGCACCCCAAAACCAGCATAAGATTCAGGCCTGCGTGAGCCTGGGAAACCGGGAGCCGAGAGAGCTGCATCTGGCCGAGGAGCAGGGAGCACCAGCCACAGATGAGCCGGCGGGAGGCCCTGAAGGGCAGCTGCTCCCAGCTCAGGCCACGTGGATGCTGGGACCGTGGGCCCCGACAGCCAGGGCTCTCCATTCCTCAAGAAAAGCTAGAAGCCTCCATTTTTATGGGAAATCTTTTGACTTCTCAATGTTGGCAACAAATTCAAAACAAAAAGAGCACTGCACGGGTCACAGCTGGCGCCGGGTCCACTACTTTGCCCTGTCCGGGCTCCAGCCTCAGAGAATGCTGTGATTAACACGGGGGTGGAAGCGGCACAGGTGAAAAGAAATCATCCTGGAATTCCGAGGACGGGAGGGAGCTATCCCAGGAGACTTCCTGGAGGAGGGACTGCAGGGGCTTCTGGGCCAGGATTCTGGCTGGGGCTGTTGGCCGAGTCCTGACCCGAGAGCCCGCACCCTGCCAAGCTTCCTGGGCGGGAGAGAGGGCAGGCTGGGCACACCTGGTCTATCTTCACCGCCGTCGTGCTGGCATCCGTGGGCAGGTTAGACCGTTCCAGGTAAAACGCCCTGCGAGAAAAAGATGGGGCTAAGGGTGGGGCCCCTGCGCCTCCCCTCCTCCCCGCCCTCACCTGGGCGACAACTCCTGCACCAGGGCCTCCGCTCTGCCCCTCCCCCTCAGATTCAGAAATAAATCCCTAAGAGTGCCCTGAGGCTGCCCACGCCCACAGGAGCCTGTTCCTCCAACAGCCCCCAGAGGAAGCAAGAAGGGGCCTCCCAGGCACTCAGATGTCCCCGGCCCCCGACTGCCAACCAGAGCAGCCCCTCCCCATCCCCCCAATCATCCTGCCTCAGTTCTCTTCTGAGCACCTTGCCGTGCTCTATGTTTACTGGTTTGATGTTCGCCTCCCCTTCTAGAACAGGTTCGGCAAACTTTTTCTACAAAGGGCCAAACAGTAAATATTTTAGGCTTTGTGAACTGGAGTGTCTCTATGGCAACACTGTTCCACTCTGCTGTCACAGCACAAAAGCAGCCACAGATGACACCTAAGCGTGGCTGCGTGCGAGTACAACTTTATTTAGAAAACAGGGGAGGGCCAGTGTTGACGAGCCCTGCTCCGGGATACACAGCCCAGAAGAACAGGACTTGGCTCTCTGCTGCGCCCCAGCACACGCCAAGAGCAGGGCCTGGTCCACTGAAGGTCTCAATTAACACGTGCTGAATGAACACAGGGATGAATGAATGATCACAGAGGCGATACTTAAAATATTCTGCATATGGCACAGAAGAGATGGATAGCACTGATTAAACAGACGTCACTTTTCAAATAACTGGACTGGATGTTTTCTCTGCCAAATGAATGACAGCATCTCTCTCCCATTTCCAAATGGCAGAATCGGGCCCGGGAGGATGAAGGCTTCGCCCACACCTCGCCTCCTGGGCTCCTGGTTCTCAGCCTGCCTTTGTCGCAGGGGAGGTGGCGAGGCAGAAGGCGGGAAGGGCGAGGGCGGCCGCAGCCAGAACCGCAGAGCCTACAGCTCTCTCCCTGGACCTGTGCTGCCCCCTGGCGAGGCATGGCCCTGCCCTGCTCTTCCCTGCCTGCTTCCCCTGGGGTGGGGCTCTCCTAAGCACAGCCAAGGCCCACACTCCTCACTCACAGGCCCAAGAATCCCAGGGCCCCAGGGCCAGCTCCCACCCCCACGCAGAATGGACCGGGCAGTTCCCTCCGCAGGAAGGACCCGCTTTGAAGCTCAGCCATTGCCTGGTTATGCAACCTCGGCCACACGTACATGCTCTCTGAGCCTTGGTTTCCTCATCTGTAAAGTGGGTGAGAACTGCCTACTATGCAGACTGCTGTGGGAACCTCACATAGGCCAAAGGCCTGCCACACAGCAGGCATCTGGCTCACTCCCCACACCGGGCGCCCGTCTGTTCCTTACACACTAACACCCATGGGCTGCAGAGGTTTCTTGACTCCCACCCGCCACGTGGGACCCAGGCCATACCTGAGCTTGCGGTAGTACTGCTGCACTTTCTCCAGCGACTGCGTGTTGATCTCCTGCTGCAAATCTTCTGCAGCCTGGCTGCCTGGAGGAGGGGGCCCCTCCACGTTCTCCAGGGCTGTGAGGGGGACGCAGGCGGAGGAAGGTGGTCAGGCCCTGGTGTGCTTGGTGGCCTTGACCCGTCCCCCATGGCCCCCGCCCAGATGCCCAAAGCCCACCTTTTGTGAAGAGCACCGTGTGCAGCCTCAGGCTGGCCCCGCCCTCCAGGCGGGAGGGCAGCTTGGAGAAGTGGTAGCTGTCGAGGTAGAAGATGACCTTCAGCGCCTGCCGGCTGCCCTCAATGTGGTAGAAGATGTTGGTGTCTGCGGGAAGGCAAGGGGGCCGGGGGCTCACCACTGAGGCCGGGCAGGGGCCCTGGCACAGCCAGAACAGCTCAAGGACCCCCTGCCCCTGCTCCAGAGCCACATCCTGTTCTCCCCACCCCAGAGGGTTAGCCTCAGATCTCCCTGCCTGCCCACGCTCCAGGGGTAGCCTCAGACAAGCCTGTCCTTCCTCACTCTGACGCCTCCCTTTGCCCACGGCTCCTGGTCTCCACTGCTGAGTTCTTGCACCTGACGCCAACTCTGTTCAGCTGGGGGGCCACGGCGCTTTTCTTCAGAGCGTCCCCACTGTTCCTTCACCCCTGCCCGGCCCGGTAACCCAGGGCCCCTCCCTGGCCAAGCTGCCCTCAAACAAGGCCTGCGTCTTACACCCACGGGGAAGAGCTTGGGCAGGGGTGGCAAACACGGCTCTCAAACCCCATCCTGCACCTCGGCAGGCAGCACCCATCGATCAAAGCTCTGCCTGAGCCCAGCTCAGCCACTGCCAGTCAGTTCAAATTGGTACCAGAACAGAAACCTGCCGTCCTTCTAGACTAGACGATGCACTGTCAGCAGGGGTGATACTGCCCCCAGGGAGATAAAGATGGGTTCTTGGGAGAGAGGGAAAAAAACCTTATTCTTTTAATGCATTAGCACAGATACACAGGTGAGCAGATACATAGCCATAAAATTTCACGGGGTCACAGCAATTAGGAAAAAATTTGGCTAAAAAGGCTTTCTATGAAATGAAAAAGATTGAGAAACATGAATCCAGAGCAGTGGTTCTTAAACTGCCGAGCTTCAGAACCATGCAGAGGGCCAGTCAAATCCAGGGTTTCTGACACCCTGGCCTGGGCGAGGCCTGGGAGTTCTCTGTAACCAGTGCTCAGGGACTGCTGGTGCAGGCCACACATGGGGAACCGCTGCTCCAGAGCAAAACCCACTGGTGCTCAGCCCTGCCACACGTCCAAGTCCCCTGGAGAGCTGTCCTCAGCCCCCAGTGCCCAGGCTGTCCCACAGACTGACCACAATCACTAGGCCCGGGGGCACCAGGAGCTCCGAAAAGCTGCCCGCATGACTCCAGTGTGCAACCGGGGCTGAGACCCACGGGGCTGGACTGTGAGCTCTGGGAGGGCAGGGACCACGGCCGAATCTCTCTCCACTGCGGCCCCAGAACCTAAAACTCTGCCTGACACATACTACACACTCACAGTTATGGGTGTGTAGACAGAAGGATGGGTGGGTAGGTGGAAGGATAGGTAGAAGGAAGAGTCTTAATTAATTATAGTATAATCCCTTAAAAAGTCTTAACAAGTTTTTCCCCCGAAGAAGGACATCTCCAGGGTAGAATTTTAATAGGAATTGGGTACAGCTTGTCAGTCTTGATTAAGAGCTATTAGACACAGCTGGGCCTCTTTATCTTCCATGTGTGCCCAAAGTTCAGCTTTGAGACTCATGTTGTGGGCATGAGGTTTGACAGCACTGGGTGCTGGGCCACTGGGTGCTGGCCTAGAGTCAAGGGAAGGACAGGCGGACCCCTGAGCAGTCCCTGTTACCCTGGAACCCCAATTCCCAAGGTGGGAGTGGAAAGAATCACTCACTGGCCACGTAGTTCTCATCCAGCTGCTTAAATGAGAAGGTGACATTGTCCAGCTCCGACAGGGTCACCCAGATGTCCTCCAGCATGGTCCGTTCCTCCTTCTGCAGGAAGAAGACGGGGTGGAGGAGTCTCAGATGAATCCCCTGCCCTACCGTTTCACTTCCAGGTGCTGGGCTTCTCAAGCAACTCAAGTCAACACACCAGACTGGGGTCTGCCAGGTCCTCCCGTGAGTCCCCGGCATACCCCCCCATATCACCCCCCATGGAGCCTTTGCTGGGGGGGACCAAGTGAGAGCTATCTCCCGCCAGGCAGGCGCCGTGTGCAGCCACCGCCAGCAGGGGGCGCTCCAGGCACGCATGTCCCCGCAGCCCGCAGGTGGGGCCTCCAGAGTTCCCTCAAACGGTACCAGGGACACACGGGGCCACGTAGGATGCTGAGCAGCATCCCTGGCCTCTACCCCCACGCCTCAGTTGTCACAACCCAAAATGACTCCAGACATTGCCGAATGTCCCCTAGGGGATAAAAACCGCGCTTGGTTGAGAACCGCTCATCTGGACCATTTATTTCCTTGTTTGCTCACGTTGTCTCCTCCCGCTTAGGATACCAGATCCCGGGGCACAGGGACTCCGGCTGTCCATTGCGGGATGCCCAGTGCCCACAAAGCACCATACAGTAGGTGCTCAACAAATAGCAGACTAGGGGTGAGCCTGCAGGGCAGCACGGGCGGGTGGGCCAGCAGCAGGCGTCCCCAGCCCTCCCGCCCGCCCTCCTCACTCACCACAGTGGCCGGCGAGAGCAGCGACTGCCAGTGCAGCAGGACGCCCGTGGCTGCCACCTGCTCCAGCCACTTGCGGCTGGCGTCGCGGCTGCTCTCCTCGTACTCGCCGTTGTTGTTGTAGCGGTAGCTGAGGGCCGCCAGCAGCTGCTCGGAGAAGGTGCACACGGCGGCCACCAGGGCCTGGCAGAAGATGGCGTCCCTGCGCAGCTGCAGCTCCGTGTCTGGAGGCAGAGGGGGCTCAGTGGCGGGGTGCTCCTGTGACGTCCGCCGGCCCGCACCCCAAACCCTGGGCCTGGGACTCCCCGTGGGCCCCCCCACAAGGGGCTGACTTGAGGCCAAAAATTAATCCCAGCTGCCAAAAGCCAATGCCACAAAAATCAATCCTCCTTAAGCGAGCCCATCTGCCAAAAAACTCACTTCGCTCAGTGACCCATCTGCCTGCTGAAAAACAACTTGCGATTTTCCCTAAGGCTTTCCCAAAACCCTGCGTCCTCAGCTGTTTCTCCACGTGTAACGGGATTTCTTGGCCTTGGCCAGCTGAACGTCAGTGATGATGCCAAGCTCTTCTGCCAAGCGCCACGTTTTAAGAAATGCAGCTTACCACTCTGGTTTTTAGAACTAAGCTTTCCTCCTGCCCCCACCTCTTCTCTTGCCCCTGGTCCTTGACCTTGGGCAGATGTGGTCTGCAGAAATGGCCAATTTCAGGCAATTGGTCTTTCAGGGTCTCAATCTGCAGAAGGAATTATTTTCAACTGGCTTCTGGCCAACAGGGTTTTAGTGACCAATTTTGACCTAGATCCTATTATAGCTCCCTCTTGAGAATTTCTAGAAAGAAGGGGAGACAGACAAGGTCCCTAAGACACCTTAGCCCACCTTCCCCCATTCCTCTTCCCCATGTGCTGGGTGGGAAGTCTCCAGCCCGGGGCTGAGGGCTCTAATGGCAAAAAGCCTCTCTATCCCCTGTCCTGGTCAGCATCCACCCAAGCCTGGAAGGTGGCAAAAGACAGGGCTCCAGGCTCCAGAGCCCTGGTACCCACCCCTTGGACACAAGAGAAAGAAGCAAGGTTCAAGTAGATCTTGGAGGGGCTACAGGCCAAAGTGTTGTTCCCACTGTCCAGACCCTACAGGCCAGGGACAGTCAAACCTGGCTGGCAGAAGAGGCCTCCCCCAGGCTGTGGGAGCAGCACCCACTGCCAGGACGGCCTCTCCTGGTTACACCTGGCTGTGTGCCTCACATGCCTTCAAGCCCTCACCTGTGCATTTCAGCAAGGCCAGGAGTAGCTGGTTCTTCCCATCTGGAAGGAGAAGGGGCAGAGACAGGTGAATGGGCTGGGAGGAGTTGGCAGAAGTGAGAGCAGAGGGCTGCCCCCAGCCCAGGTGCTCTGACCCGTCACGGCGAAGCCCTGGGTAGGCCCTGGGTAGGGAAGTTGTGCTCAAGAAGCTTTTACTGAATGTTGAGTAAACTCCTGGAACCCTGTACATGCAGGGAATGAACCCCAGCTGTCAGACTTACCTGTTTACATGCACACGGCAGACAGAGACTAAACCAGCCCTTTAACCCCTGGGCCATAGCCCCTGCCCTACACCCTGCACACACATGAGGGCACACACTCACATGCACACACACATACAGGTACACGTGCACTCACAGACACACTCATACGTCAACAGACACCCACATGCAGGCACGCCACACACAGGCAGACACACACTCACACACAGCCTCACATGTATGCACATTCCAGACAGGCACTGCCCCACACGTGCAGAAAAAGCTCATTTCTTCCAGAGAAAGGCCTGACATCCTGGTCTCTTTACTTTAAAAAGATGCGCTTGGGCCCAGAAAGAGCTTAAAAGAAAAATCTGAAAGGCCTTTGAATTTAGCCCCTCAAGGTACTTTCTTCCCTAGAGAGGCACGTCAGACTCAGGGCTAGGCATGGGCTGACGATGACAGCGGCCGCTGAGCCTGCATCGCTGGGGACCCACTGTGCGCCAGCCGGGCTGAGACCCACTGTGGCCAAGCAGTGAACTAAGTGCTCGATCTGTACTGACTCATTTAATCCTCGCGACAACATGTGAGGGAGGTAGCCCTGTGAGCCCATTGTACACAAGAATAAACTAAGGCCCACGTAAGGTGAGGAGCTTGCCAAGGTCCCACAGCCAATAGGTGGGTGGGCTGGGATTCAAGTCCTGGTGATCCGGCTCCTGAGTCCACACTCCTAACCGACTGCAGTTGGGAAAACAGGCCAGCTCAGGCCAGCAGAGACTTGAAACTCAGAGGCCACTGTCCCTTGGAGGAACGGCCGGAGCACTTGTACTTGCTCTCCTGGCCAAAGGTCCCCCTGACCTGGATCCTTCTGACCCAGGAGTCTCAGATCAGATGGCGGCAAGGGCCAGGCAGGTGACGGCAGATGCATGGAGGACCGCGGTGAATTGGAAAGCACCCCTCGATGTGTAGAGCAGGTGCCACTCATCGCCAGCAGAGTGGGGATACGGGACTGTGGGCCTGGTGTCACCAGATCTTCTGGTTGGCCAAGAGTAGCCAGAAATCTAGATTTTTATGTGATATCTCTCAGTGTAAACACTAGCAGCAGATTCACATTTTTTAATGCTGCAGCATCGAAACCTATCTGTAGGCCCAAATGTGGTCAGTAGACTGGCCAGCTCGTGACCCTGATGATACAGAAACTGAAGCAAACCTGCAGTTTTGGAAGCTGAGAAAGAACAAGTTCTGCCTTTTCAGCCTCCTGACCCCACAAGGAAGCCTCAGCATGATCAGCACCCACACTCGGCGGTTCCCTGACCACGTGTACACAGCCCAGAGGCTGGGCAGGACAGATGCTCAGCTGAGAAGGGCACCGCTCCTCTTGTCCCTTCCCTGAGACATGGGACAACAGAGCAGGACCCATTCCTGAACCCTCCACATTCCACATGCAGAACCCAAGGCCACAGAACCCCGCCACATCCTCCCAGCCCTGACCTTCCACGTGTCTCTGGATGTTGTCCACCAGGGTCTTGATGGAGTTGGGGAGGTTCCAGGGGTCCTCCTGGATGCTGATCTGGATCAAGCTCCGGCCACGGATCGTACACTCTTCTTTCTGTTTGAACTCTGGGGCGGGAAAGTGGCGTGAGGGCCAGGGAAGGGATGGAGGCAGCTTTGGAGAAAGGTGGCACAAAGGCCTTTGTCCCATCAGATTCCAAAGCTCATAATCCCAGGCCAGGGGAGCCGGCAGAACTCCCGGTGTCATCTGGTCCATGGAGGGCAAACACGCCATGAGTGTGTTGCTACTTGATGGTACCGCGGTAATCAGTCCCAGGACTCCTTCTTGCTGGTCTGAGGCTGGGACTCCACACAGCTACAGCAAGCCAGCACAGACCCCACAGGTCAGTCCCGGCATTCTCTTCTCCCAAGCCTGGTGCCGAGCCACAGAAGGATGCTCAGGTGCTACCTCCTCACAGCCACAACCAATCAAGCCGGCACGTGAGTTGTAACCCAGTCTAGCCCTGTCCCTACACAGAGGAGGAAGCCCAGGCACAGAGTGGGAAAGTGACTTGCAGAGTTACACAGCTGGGTAGTGACACAGCTCAGATTTGACTCTGGTCCCAGCAAGATGACTCAAAAGCTATGCAGACACAGGCCCCTGTTCCTTTGGCCTCTTCCCTGCTACAGTGCCCGAGTTTCTGAGAGAGCTGTGGTTTTAACTCCTCCAGGTTTGCTGTTTCTGCTTTCTGAGGTCCACCCCTGAGAGATGATCCTAAGACAGCAGGACGGGCAGTTCAGCTGGGGGTACCCCAACTCTTTACCACTTCCTGCCCTTACTTAGGGGCAACTACCTGCCTGCATTCCTCTCTCCTACACTCTGAGAGCTCCTGAGGTCAGGGCAGTGTCAGAGTCATCTCAGGGTCCCCAGTGCCCAGCACAAGGGCCTGCCAAAAGCTGGTTCTCGGGAATTATTTACTGGATGTATTGTTGCATGGATGAGAAGGTGGGTGGATAGGCAGGTAGAGAGATGAGTGAATGGATGCTTGGTTGGATGGATGGATGGATGGATGAGTGTGTGGAAAGATAAGTGGGTGGATGGATGGATGAGTGGGTGGATGGATGGATGAGTGGGTGGATGGATAGATGGATGGATGGATGAGGGGATGAATGGGTGGATGGATGAATGGGTGGGTGGATGGATGGACAGACAGATGAGTGGGTGGATGGGTGGATGGATGAGTGGGTGGATGAGTGGATGAGTGGATGGATGGACAGACAGATGAATGGATGGATGGATGGATAAGTGGGTAGGTGGGTGGACAGATATATGAATGGATGGATAGATGAGGGGGTGGATGGGTGGACAGATGGATGGGTAGGTGGATGGACGGATGGACAGACGGTAGGTGGGTAGATAAGTCAGGGGTAAATAGGAGGAAAGGCAAGCAGAAGGACACAAGAAATTTCAACTCTTTTTCTCTCAATCATTTCAAGAAGAAAGTCTCAATTTGTTGCTAGAAAGCCCTTAATACCTCTTTAATTCACAAATCCCTCCTTCAATAAAGAACAAAGAGCCTTTGGCAGGCAACAGCACATAACTGCAGTTTGATGGCATTTTTGTTGTTTCCATTGAATTTATCATTATGGTTTATCATCAATGTATGGTATGTTATTCTGGCTTTCCATATACAGGGAGTTTACTTAGGTCCTTTCAAAAATTAAATTTTTAAAAGGGAGATACTTTTTCTATAAAAAAAAAAGTTATGTTAATAATAAAACAGGTGGCAAATGAGTGTGGGTAGGCCGTGAAGGAGGAAGTAGCTCCTGTGAATGGGGTAAAGTGGTGAGACCGGCTCGGTGTCCAAGGTCTGGTGCCCCAGGCCTTCCCCACGTGTCACAAATGGGCAGGCCCAGAAGGGCCCAGAGACAGCTCAGGGGTCCACCAGCTTTCAGACAGTAACCATTTTAGACTTTGCGGGGCCTGTGGTCTCTGTCACTTCTTTATGTTTTTTGCTTGCTTTCTTTTGATAGCCCCTTAAAAACAACACAATAATTCTTAGCTCAGAGTGTGGACTGATTTGGCCCGTGGGGACAAGCCCGTAGCCATTCGGCAAGAGAGGGACAGAGCTGCGCATGCCAGGCATCCTGCCCTGGTCCAGCACCCTTCCCTGTCACAGGCTGTCCTGTCTCCCTGTCGGAAGCCAGTGCCTGCTCACCTTGCAAGCTGTGGTCCATGGGGAAATGCTTGGTCTCTTCGAAAGCTCTGCTCATCACTGGCCCCTTGAGGAGCGCGTTGATGGAGTCCACCTGGGCAGCAAGAGGCTCTGGGTCAGCGTGGGCCTCGTGGCCCTCCGCATTGCAGGGACCCGTGACCCCCAGCCCCTGCTCCAGCCCCTGGGTCATAGGCTCTCACCAGGGGGGACAGAAGGAACCAAAGGTCACACAGGGGTGAGGCAAACATCCCACCTGGTTAAAGAGATGCTCCAGGCAGCCGTGAAGCTTGTCCTGCTTGTCCGACGGGATCCGCATGTCACAGGGCAGCTCATCCCCTGGCGGGACAGAGAAGCCACGGCCATCAGCCAGCCATGCCCCACCCCCACCTCCTAACCTTTCCCAGGAAGGCAACGCAGCTACAGAGCTCCAAACCCACGGGGATCTGGAGTCTGAAGATGCGGGTCCTGTCTGCGAGTCACTAGGAAAATCACCTGACCTCTCCCAGCCTCAGTTTCTTCATCTGCAAAATGGGCAATAGGCACTCAAGCATTACAAGACCGTAAGGCACAGGCATTGTGTCCATTCTGCAAATGAGGACACTAGGAAGCAGAGAGAAGGACCTGGACCCGAGGCTCCCGGTGCATTGCCCAGCCGGTTCTCAGTGAAATCGGTGGCCGCACAGGCCGGCTCCTTCCCTGCACCTCCCCGGGACCGTGTCTGCGGTGGAGCATCTTACGTGACGAAACAGTTATCTAAAGTTCAATATCTTCCATTTTACTTACGTTTCTTTTTCTTCTGTTAAATTCAAGCATAATTAAACTTAAAATTTTTAAGCACAAACTACCTCTGGAAGGACATACAAGACAACAGTGACAGGGAGGGACAGTGGTGACAGCCTGAGAACCAGGAGGCTGGAGCACGGGGCAGGAGGGAGACTTGTCCCCCAGCGTGCCCCCTTCGTGCCTTTTGCATCATGAAGCCTGTGGGCACACGACCCACTCAAAATGAATGTTTTTAGAAGTCTGAAGTGAACAAGATTAAAAAACCAATTTCAGGCTTTCAGTAAAAGTTGCAAGTAGAGTATGATCTAATTTATAAAACGGTATTTGTGTCTGTCCTTCCAGCCATCCACCATCCACCCACGTGTCCATCTCACCGATGACAACTCCAAATACAGGCCACGGTCATTTCTGAGGGAGATGGGGAGATTCTGATTTATTTTTATATACTACGTTTGAACCGTTCTGTGTCATTTAGATTTTTGGTTTGGGCATGTGTCCTTTTTTATGGAAACCATCAGGTCACCCAGTTTAGTGTTGTCAGAGCGCTCAGCACAACCGCACATCATGCGTGATCATACAGAATTGCATCATGCGTGCCGTTCTTTGTTCCACGTCCGTGACATTCTCAGAGAACTCCAGCCCCATGAGGGCTGGGAGCTTTGTCCCATCCTCTGCTGTGTTCCCAGCGCCCAGCACGCAACAGGTGCTCGATAAGTATTTGCAGACTGGGTGGACAGAGGGCAGGAAAGTGCAATACTGTGCAATACAATGCAAAGCAACGTAATATAAAGTGTAACAAAATAAAAGTAAAACACAATCTCTCGAGGGGCCACTTCCCAAAAGCACAAGCCACTCCACTCACCAGACCCCATCTCGTCGCTGCCCAGGTAGGAGCTGTTACTTCTCACGCTGGTGTAGGACAGGACTGAGTCCCGATTGCTGTTACACTCACTGCAAAGGGGCCGAGAGAAAGGGCCAAGTCACCCTGTGGTCCCAGCACAGGGAACCCACTTTCCAGAGTGTAGACAAAACCCCTGGGTCCTCAGGTGGACATCCAGCCTGGAGAAGGTACCAGGGGCCAACTACCAACACCAGAGCCAGGGAAGGCTGGCCTGACCTTTCCACGTCTGAGGGCGGGGAGACACTCCCAGGCTCTCGCACAGACACACAGAGATGGCAGGAGGACAGTGAATCGTTCTCATTCAGGTGTCACTCTGTGCAGAGTCCCCGGAGCCTTCCCGAGCACATCACTCCTCGTGTGGGACAGCCGTGCTCTGGACACACCTGCACCCACCACGTGTGACCACGCGGCTCCGTGTGCAGTCTCCCCAGCCTGCAAACCTCATGAGGACGGAGACTACACGTGATTCTCTGTGTCTCGAGATCTCAGAAGGTATAGGGACTCAAAAACTACATCCTGAAATTCTCTTTTTTTTTGAGACAGAGTCTCTCTCTGTCACCCCAGGCTAGAGTGCAGTGGTGTCAACCTAGCTCACAGCAAACTTGGGGACTCACATGATCCTCCTGCCTCCTCCCCGGGCACTACAGACGTGCACCATGACACCCGGCTAATTTTTCTATTTTTAGTAAAGATGGGGTCTCACTCTTGCTCAGGCTGGTCTCAAACCTCTGAGCTCAAGAGATCCTCCCGCCTCCCAGAGAGCTAGAATTACAGGCGTGAGCCACCACGCCCAGCTCTGAAATTCTTTCCTTCACCTTTTTGACAACTAAAGGAAAAATCAAAGGACCCAAAAAAAAGTAAGAATGAAAACCCAGAGAGATGGCAAAATCTTGGACTCAGGACAAGCCCTAGTGCCAGAACATCTAGGTACACAGACACCAAGAAAGCTGGAGGTGGCAAGCCAGTCCGCTCCCTTAAGACTGAAACAATATTAACTCTGGAGGACTGGGGTGAAGGCCTGTCTTGCTAAATTTCATCAGTTTTTTTCTTTGCTCACAAACAACTGAAGCATCCTCTAAGATTCTACTGGGACTATAATGGTCACATGTATTAACATATATGGAACATATATTTATTTACTATATGGTTTACTATGGGAAATTGAGTTTTAGTCTATTCAACTCACTAATCATTATAGGATCTCACTCCTCTTGTTATAATTAACCAGTAGAAGAACGATTCAGATCCTCTCAGGGTTAGGAGGGAAAATAGTGCTCTTCCTCCCTGGATCACGTACAAACAGTGTTTGCTGCAGAAACCACGTGTCACGTAGAGTTTGAGAACACGCCACAGAGTCTTAAGCTTTCCTTTGACGGCATCCGTCGGCGTGCGTGGAGTGACGCCAAAGCAGAACGGAGCATGTCCACGTGGGGCAGGCCCCGAAACATCAGCTTTGGGGCGGGGGAGTCCAGGGGGCACCTGGGACGCTCTTGGGGGGCTCGGAGCTCTTGTGGCTCATCCTGGAGCCACACTGCTAGCAACAGCGCCCCACTCCCACTGCGTCCTGGGAAATGTCCCACTGATTCTGACTTTCCCACGGCCGTGGCCTCAGCTGTCCCACTGCCTGCGGCCGCACCCACCTGTAGGAGTCACGGTAGCTCATGGTGTCATGGCCCGAGTCCTCCTGGTCCTCCTCGGACACCTTGAAGCACACTTTCTTCATGGCCCCATGGTCAGCTCTGTCCATCTCACTCTCATCGCTGACCAGTGGGGAGGAGGAGGCCTCCTCAGACAACGGCGGGTCGCAGGGGCCCCCCGAGGTGGGCTCCGTGATGGTGGACAGCAGCCTGCAGGGAGCAAAGACATTGAGGTCAGAGACACAGGCCGACGCTCTGTGTCCCTTCCCCGAGGATCTCGCAGCGACTGCAGGTGCGCGGCACTGCCCCTCCTGGCGCAGGGCGGGGGCCGAGGGGTGTGAGGTGCGCAGGTTCTCATTTCACGGCCAAGCCACACGAGGCTCCAGGGCGTGGAACACGAGCTGGGAAACTGTCTCTAAAGGCCCCAAGAGCAAGCCTCCCCAGGTCGTATGGTCTCAGCACAACCGCACGACTCTGCCACTGCAGCACGAAGGCACCACGGACGACGCGTAGGCAAATGGGATGGCGTGTTCCAGTAAGACTTTTAAAAAAGCAGTAGGCTAGCTTTGGCCATGGGCCACAGCTGGTCAATCCCTGGCATAGAGACCAATGGTTAAGAGTAAGGTTTTGAAGCCAGACAGACCCCAGGTTCAAATCCTGATACTGCCATTTCCTAGCACAGAGACTATTTAAAGTCTATTTAAACTATTTAAAGTCTCTGAGACTCAGTTTCCTTATCTGTAAAGTGGGATAATACCATATGAAGCTTCTGTGAGGATTAAGGCAGTGAAAACACGTAAAGTGCTGAGAACGGTGTCTGGTGCCTTCTAAGCAGTCCATAAAACCCGGCTAAATGGAATCCTACCACGTCTCAGTCAGTGTCATGATTAGCCCATTTCCCAGATGAGGAAACCAAGGCTCAGAGAGGTTAAGTGACTTGCCCAGGGTTGCTCAGCTGCTAGGTAGCGAGGCCAGGACTGAAACCCAGACCTCCAGGCTCCAGAGCCTATGTTTTTCTTTATCGTCCACAAAAGCCAGCCAGGACTGTGATGAAGCCCAGGTACCCGGCAACCAGTCCGACAACAGCAACACAGGGTCTGCCTGTTTCCTCAATTTTCCCATCGCGTTTCCTTTCTCTGGAGTATTTAAAACAAGTCTAAGATAACATAACTGCCCCTATACAAGCTCTGGTACGTGTCTCTAATGCCTAAGGGCTTTCTTTTGAACCAGTGGTTCTCAACTGGGGGCACTTCTGTCCCCCAGAAAACACTCGGCCACGTCCGGAGACACTGTCACTCGCCAGAGCTGAAGGGGGACGTTGCCACTGGCCTCGCGCAGGTAGAGGCCCCGAGCCGCTCACCGTCCTGCAGCGCACCGGACAGCCCACGGCAGCGAGCGCTCGCCCACAGTGGCGACGGCGGCGAGGAGAGACGCCCGTCTAAGCAGAACCGCGCTGCTCCCGCCGTGCCTGGCAAAGTTAGTCATTCCGGAACCATCCACCACCCAGCTCTGTCTCGACACTGTCTCCTCACGGCTGGCGTGAGTGAGCTGCTGCCCAGGTCCGGCCGCTGCGTCTCTCAAGCCCCCTTAATCCCCGACAGACCCTCCCGCGCCCCAGGCCTCCCTCCTGCCGTCATCACTGGCTGAGCAAACTGGGCCATCTGTCACGTCGGCTCACCACCCTCTGGACTTGGCCAAAGGCGTCTCTGAGGGGCCACTGAACCGTCCTCCGCCCCCACACCCCACGGCTGAGCGGGGGGACCTGCGGCTGCGTCTCCGCTGGCGAGAGCACTCGGGGCGGAGCTGCCTGCGTCCGGCTGCCTCACAGCATGACGGACGCCGCGCCCAGCCGTCTCTGCCACGTAAAATCACGGAGTGTGACAGACAGCTTAGGCCTCCCTGGAGGTCACGCTTGCGTCCACTGTTCCATCAGAGCAGTGGTTCTCGATCAGGGGTGCTTTGCCCCCCGGGGGCGTGTGGCAATGTCTGAAGACATTAGTGGGGACAGCAATTGGGGGTGGGGACCGCAATTGGGGGTGGGGGCGTTACTGGCATCTGGCAGGCAGAGCAGAAAGACGCTGCTAAGTGGCCTATAAGGCACAGGACAGCCACACCACAAGGATTCTCCCGCCCACAGCGGCAACACAGCCCGGGCGGAGAACGCATGCCCAGCCTCCTCCGGACCCCGGGCCAGGGCTCGCCTGTTGATCTGGGTGACGTATTGCTTCATCTCCTTCAGGGCCACGTCCAGCTTGGTGAAGAGCTGCAGGTAGGCGTCCTGGATCTCACGGTCCTCCTGCTTGAGCAGGAAGCTCAGGCCCCGGTCCTCCTGGCCAAGGGCCCCGTTGGCTGGCCCAAAGACACTGTCACCGAGACCCTGGCCTTGGGCGTCTTCATCCACAGCAGGCAAGCACTTCCAGGACGGGGCAGCCATGGTGGTGATGCAGTGCTGGGTGTAGGACATGGGGTTCAGGTGGCCTACGGTGGAGGAAGGGAGAGCTCACTCGGAAACAGCCCCCAGACACCCAGTGCCCTTTGGGAAGAGGAGTACAAACTCATTTCAAGGATCCCAACAAATAAGAAAATTTTCCCTTTTAAATACTCCTAATCCATTAGATTACAGCAAGAAGAAAGTTTCAGTCTGGTGCTAATGTGCTTTAAACTACTGGGATTGTTTTCCTGCCTGGAGTGCAGATGTGATGGCTGGAACTCCAGCAGACATACCCTACCATGAGGCAACCTGAAGGCCAGGCGCCACCTCTAGAGAAGATGGCACAGTAAAACAGAGGAGCCTGGCTCCCTGATGATCACGGAGCTGCACTGCAGCCTGGACTGCCGACCTTCAGATGTCTTCTGTTCTAGTATCTGGGGTGCAAGATCTGAACACACCTTCTAACAGACACAGGCGGGTACCTTGCTCCGGGTCAAGGCCGATGAGGGAGGGTTTGCGTCCAAAGCGGATGCTGAAGGACCTGCCAACGGAGGGGGTGGTCTTGGGGTAGGACACTTCCATGAGGTTGATGTGGCAATTGGTGGGGCAGAAGTCCAGGCCACACAGCGGATGGGGCTCCAGGGGTGCTTGTTTGAAGGGCGGGCTGACCCTGCTCTTCAGCTGGGCTGCAAACTGGGAAAGGTGGAGGGCAGGGGTCATGAGTCAGGGGTCAAGGTCTGGAAATTCTGGCCCACCCCAGAACCCACTTTACCCTGGTCTAGGCCAGACATTCCGAAATTGGACAAAACGCCAACAGCTCCAAGTGGAGAAGTGCATTTCCCTGCACTTTCACTGGGCGCGGACTTCAGGGACGGCCTGGAGGAATCAGGCCTCTGAGAACTCATCTCACTCATTTTTCCTTAAGCTGTCCTTAAGACACCGCCTCTCCCGCCCCTCAGATCATGAGGTTCAGGTCCCACAGTGACTGGGACCAGGCCAGGCAAGTGACCCAAGCCAAGCCAGTGGAGGCCCCTCCAAGTTAATTTTTTACTGGGGTTGCTAAGGCTAGAGCTACTGAGCGCCATCCTGTCGCTGCATGAGAAGGGGTTGCTAAGGCTAGAGCTACTGAGCGCCATCCTGTCGCTGCATGAGAAGGGCCTGCCTGAGAGCAAAGCCAGCACAAAGGGAAACAAAGTCAGGAGATGGAGAGAGGCCACATTCCTATGACATTGTGCTATCTGTTTAAGCACCTGGATACAGCCAGGCCTGAAGTTCGCCTCTGCACTTTTCAGTAACACGAACCAATAAATTATGTTTCTTTAAGCTACGCTGGGTCAGGGTTTGACTTTTATGACCAAAATATCCCAGGCTGAGACCCTACGTCTGGGAGCCTGCGGCAGAGACCCTGCAGGGAGCGGGTACCTCCCGGTAGCAGGCAATCCTCTGGCCGATGCGCTCCAGCTTGGTGTCGCAGGTGTTTCGGAACTCAAAGTGAAGCATGGTCACCATGGCACTGCTCAGGGCCATGAGCCGCCCGCAGTTCTGCACGAAGACACTGTCGTCGGCAGCAAAGGCCTCGAGGATCTGCAGAAACATTAACAGCTCCTGAGCGCCGCCCATGTGCCAGGGCGAGTCTTAAGCAATTTTCCTGCAGTGGCTCCTGTGTGCCTGGTAATACCCCGGGGAGGGTGAGTCAATTACTGGCCCATTTTGCAGGTGAACAAACTGAGGCTGAAGGAACAACAAGTTACTCTCCTAGGTCCCACAGCTACTGGTGGGGACAAGGACTAGAATCCAGGGCTCCAGGCTGTTCTGAGGAAATGGGAATCAGGCTTCCCCCAGCCTAGTCCTTCACCCCCTACCCTGGTCAGACAAACTGCTCCCCACCCTCAGAGCAGGACAGGGCAGGCCCCAGCGAGACCTTGGCAGTGAGGCCGAAGCAGCCTCGGGGCTCCACGATCTCCTCCAGCACGTGGCACTTGACGCCTGCGGTGCTCATGTACTCGTACACCACGCCGTGCTCCAGGTGCACGTTGTCCACGGTCAGGCTGACCACCGGGCTGTCCTCGCGCAGGCTCAGCTGGGGACCCAGGGACAGCAGAGGGAAGGCTGGAAGCCAGAGGGGCAGATGACACTGAGTCGGGGAGACACCACTCAACGGCCAGCCAGGCCCCGCCACTAGCACCGCGGACCACTCTCGCTTGGCAGATGGGGAAACTGAAGCCTGTGCTGCGGCTGCTTCTGCCGGCTCCCTGCTGTTCACCCTTATCCTAGAAGATTCTCCTTCTAGGAATCGGCCCTGCACCCCACTCTCAGTCTGTGTGGCTCTGACAAGGCCGAGCCCCACCAGCATGCCTGGTTCCTCAGGTGGGCGGAGACCCAGACCTGGCCAATCAGCATAGTCTATCCCCCCTCTTCACAGTGATTGGTTCAGGATCAAGCATGTGACCCTAGCTGGGCCAATGAGAGTTAGATCTGGGACTTCTTCTGGATCTACAAAGAGAAGGAGACATTCTCCTTTTCAACTGGATTCCGAGCTGCCAGAGCCACTGTGTAGAGAAAACCCGATGTAAGAAAGAAGCCCACACGGAGAGCCAAGAACTGGAGAGTGAGAAAGATTTCTCATGATGCTGCACAAGGCACTGGATCAAGCTAGACCTGATGCTTGAGGTTTGTGGGTTGGAACTTAATCCCAACACAAGAGAGGTGTTCAGGGCTCTATCTCATGGGCAAAGTAATGCCATTGTCAAGGGCTTAGCAGAGGGACTGGCCCTCGCTGGCCCTTCCTTTCACCACAGGAGAACAGGGCATGCCTCCCCGCTGGAGGACACAGCAGGAGGGCCCTCACCAAACGCTGGCACTTTGGTCTTGGACTTCCCAGCCTCCAGAACTGTGAGGAAATAGATTTCTGTTATCAGTTACCCAGTTCTGTGGCATTCTGTTACAGCAGCACAAACAGACTACGACACATGGTGAGGGGAAATTAAGGCTGCAGACAGACGGCATTAAGCATGTGAATCAGCTGACTTTAACAGAGGGAGATTAACCTGGGTTTTCTAGGTGGGCCCAGTGTAATCACAAGATTCCTTAAATGTGGAAGAGAGAGCCTGACAAGCAGAATTGAGAAGGTCTCAAGCCAACAGCGCTGAGGCCCTTAGTCAGCGAAGGAGCCTCGAGCCGAGGAACGTGGCCGCAGCGAGAACCTGGAACAGGAAAGGACATGATTCCCCCCTAGAGCCCTGGAAAGGAGCATGGCCCACGGACACCTTGATTTTGGCCCGGTGAGACTCATTTCGGACTTCTGACCTCCAGAAATGTAAAATAATAACTGCGTGTGGTTTTCAGCCACTAGGTTTGTGGCACTTTGTCACAGCAGACACGAAAAACTACTAGAGAACTGCTGGCATCCAGATGTCCTGGTGGGATGAGGGCTCAGGACAGGACCTAGGCCCTCTGGGGCGTCTGTCCCTCGGAAGCTCCTGCCGCACGCTCCCTGCCTGTTACCTGCATCAGGCCGGTCTTCCTCCTGGTCCCCCTGGCCGCTGGAGTCCTCGCCAGGGGCCTCCTGGCTGGCCCGCGCCTCCTGGGCGTCCTCGTGGGTATGGTAGATCCACTGATACAGGCCCTAGGGGGAGCCAGAGTGAGGGGGCAGTCATGGCACCAGCCGCTGGGGGGAAGGGACCTGGATTCCAAAGCTCTGGAAAATTCCTGGTCTCCACTCATCCTCGGCCCTCACCATGTACAGTCCACGCTCCACACAGAGGTCAGGGAAGAGGGAGGCTTTGAAAATGTCAGAGCCATGGGAGCAGACACCTTGTCTCTGTGCCCCCAGGGCCCACAAAAGCACCCGGCACACAGCAGGTGCCAATAAACACTCACTGAGTGAACCAACAAATGAATCAACCAGTGAATATCACCCTCCACCAGGGCCCTGGCCCCTGACTACTTGCCCAACACACCTATGTGACAGGAAGAGAGGGTCTCACCATACCCATTTCACAGTTGTGAAAACCAAGGCCATAAGGTATCATGGCTCAGCTCCTCTGGTTGGGGCAGGCAGCCCAGCAGGAGCACAGAGCCCAGGCCCAGCTCAGCCCTGCCAGGTGGGCAGCCCCACTCCACCCACAACCCAGGGGACCTGCAGGCTTTTCTCCCTGGAGAAGTGAGGGCTGCCCTCGGCCCCCACCCCATCCAGCAGGGCTTCCCTGATCCCTCCGGCTGCTGCTCAGCTCACCAGGGCCTCTTCTCGTCGACTCCGGAACGCCTGGAAGTGCTCCAGGACCTCGAGGGCCCCGTCGTTCATCACGTTGTTGCCGTTGACCTTCAGGATGCACTGACCAGCACAGAGCCCCGCGGCCACAGCCTCTGAGCCTAAGGGGGACAGCAGTGCTAGAGGCCAGGCCCAGAGGGCGCAGGGCAGCAGCAGGCAAGGGCAGGCAGCCAGCTGATCGCTGCCCCCACCCCTACTCCCCCAACCTCCCACCCTGAACACAAGCCCTGAGATACCACCTCCATCCCTTCTGCCCTAGAGCTGGCCTCTGATCCACTGCAGTGGGCAGAACAGGGACTGACATTCTGCAGAGGAAGAAACTGAGGCTCAGGGAGGTAGCAGCTAGTCAAGGTCACGCGGCACGGAAAGCTGGGTCTGACCCAGGTACGCTTCACTCTAGAGCTTCATCTCCTGTAA
>VSMD01131587.1:0-28260 GCA_008750895.1 Mirza zaza | reverse complement strand
ATGGATTAATAAAATGTGGTATATGTATACCATGGAGTACTATTCAGCTCTAAGAAACAATGGTGATACAGCACATCTTATATTTTCCTGGTTAGAGCTGGAACCCATACTACTAAGTGAAGTATCCCAAGAATGGAAAAACAAGCACCACATATACTCACCAGCAAACTGGTATTAACTGAGTAGCACCTAAGTGGACACATAGGTACTACAGTAATAGGATATTGGGCAGGGGGGAGGGGGCGGGTATATACATACATAATGAGTGAGATGTGCACCATCTGGGGGATGGTCATGCTGGAAACTCAGACTTGTGGGGGGAGAGGGGGAAAGGGCATTTATTAAAACCTTAAAATCTGTACCCCTATAATATGCCAAAAAAATGCATTTCCTACTTTATCCCAGAAGAGGTTATAAAACATAGGCAGTACAATAAACAGGAGTAGAGGCTGGGTTTAGAGATGAAGAATCCAGTTCCAGTCTCAACTCTGTTTCTTATCAACTGTATAACTTTGAAAAAATGTCTTAGTCTTTCTAAACTCATTATTATTAATCTATAAAATGAAGAAAAACCTAGTATATATCAAACATAACTTTGATGAGTATTAAATATACATATATATCTTAGAAGAATGCTAGATTGAATAATTACTTAAATAGATGTAACCTATTTTGTTTGACTCTATTGTTACCTACCCCCAGCAACATGTGCTTTGTCAGAAACTTTAATTTCCCTCTGGTAATATTCCAGAGAAAATTTGCTTTGTCAGTCTGGGCCTCCCAGTGAAGGCCATGAAACAGAGCTTACCTGTAAGAAACTTGTAGTGTGAGCAAGAAATAAACCTTTGTTATTATAATTCATCAACATTTCATGATTGCTTGTTATTTTAGAATAACCCAACCTATCATATTCAAAACACCTATTACTAGTATTATGATTATAAATAATGGTGATAATAAAGACAAATACAGATACTAAAAAATAAAAATATCAAAAATGTATACAATCAAAAATGTTTTTAAAGGTTAGGTGCAAATGAAATTCTTAGATTTCTAGCAACTATATCATAAAGGAGAACATCCTTAGGTATTAAGTTCAGTGTCCATAGTATACAAATAAATCATTCACTAAAGGGAATCAAAATACTTCTAGTTCAGAAATCTTAGAGAGCTGCGTCCCATGGATCTTAACAAAACAGATTATATTTGACCAGCAAGTGGAATCCATTGTGGGGAAGTTATTTGATTTGGGGTCTGCTATGATTAATCTGTGGCAATGATAATGGCAATGGCTTGTAAAACAAAAATGAGGCACCTACAGTCACACAAGGTCTACAAAAGCATTGCCTTATGGGTAGTTTTATATTTGAGGTTCTCTCTGCCATAATATGAATGCTCTTGTCTTCTACCTACAATAAAATAATATAGGAGATGAAAAGTGAGGGAAGGAAGTACAATTTTTTATACCCTGTAGTATCCTTTTTTTTTTCCTCTCTTCGTCCCATCTCCTCATTTATTTTACTTGAACTTGCTTTTCGTTGAGCCATTGTGTGTATGTTATAGGAAAATAATGGAAAATCTTAAACCACTGATTTTGTTTTTGGTTTCTTAAAATTATGATGCTCTCCAGCTCCAAAACCAGCAAAGCAACAGTATTCATTACTCCTGGGACAGGTTGGGTACAGTACTAGAACAAAGAAGTCATTGTTCAGTTTGAACTTAAAAGCTAGTCTTTTCAAGCACATAAAAAAACAACAGCATTGAAAGCCAGGCTTTGTTAAGGGCGAGAGAGCCATGTTTTCTAAATTTTAAAAACTTCCCTGTACATGTTTCAATCCTACTCTGGCAGACTTGAGTCGTAAAGCTGTACTAAAAGTCACAGTGTAAAAACTGTGGAGGATCTGCTGCAAGAAAAGTCCACATTAAATAGGAGCTTTTGACCTTGGAGAAATAGCAGAAAAGCAGAGGCAAGGGGTCCAGCTCTGGCATCCTGTCCCAAACTTTTCCCAACAACTACTTCCCCTCCTCTGTCACTAGGCCATCTCATCCCTGGTTGACTCCATGGTTTTGGGCCAAGGTAGAAAAGAGGAACAATGCTCACACCTATAAAATGTTGGGGAAAATTCCAGTATAAGAGGGACTTCCTTACATCTTGCCTCTTAGCGACACCATGCATTGGTTGTATTGCCAAATCAGCATGACACTGGGACGCCAGCAGGATAGAAGTCATGGCTGAGGAAGGGGTTTAAAGTTAGCTTTAACCAAATACTGCCAGAAATAGCAATGGGTAGAAAAAGTAGCTGGCTATTATACTCTGCAGAGGAATACAGGGAAGTTGAGGCCCTGCCTAGACAGCTATTACAGAAGAGGCCTAGCCTTAGAACAAGAAAGACATTGTCTATGGAAGCCCCAAAACTGGAAACCATGACATGGAACCATGGCACCCAAATTATCAGGGTAGAACAGCCACTCCTCAGCCGACTGTGCCACTATGACCAGAGACTGGATGAGACAGTCACTGTACGGCAGAGAACTACAGAGATGCAGAGAACTACAGAGATAGAGAGAGCAGGATGCATGCCTGAGAATGGTCTCTTCACAAAGACGCCCTCTTGGGAAAGGAGAGGAGAAAAAGAGATGAGAGTTCTCCAGTTGGGAATTCAAAGTTAAAATAACTGATTACTTATCCTACATGGACTGACTTAATCTGAATAAACATTTCGGTTACCTTTCTTGGCAATTTTAAGATACTTTTCTCATCATCAGGGAACATTTGAGATCAGACCAGGAATTGTAAGGTAGTAGTATTTATATAATGTTTTCATCCTTTATTGGTTTTAAGTTGCTTTGATTACTCAGAACTATCTCAGATATTCCTGTTAGGCCAGTTATCAATTAGAATATTAAAGCTACCACTATATATGTGGTAAGTTTAGAGTCTTAATAACATAAGAAGTATCCCCCAAGTAACATACAGCAGAGGATTAGAATTTGACATTACAAAATGCTATCTTTACAGGATAAAATATCTATTTGTAAAATTTGCTTCTACTCCTAAAATGTTTACTTCTACCTTTTTTATTCTTTGTGTACTTTTGTCTCCCAGTCACCCAAGGAAGATGGAAAAATACTGTTGAAACCCAATGGCAAAAAACAACTTCTCCAAGTGCTGCCCGTCCAAATGTGATTACATCAAATAGCCCAGATTAATGTTTCTATAACCATAATGCTTGGTCCCTATGTTTGGTGAACCCATAATAAAAATCTAATTATCTTTCCCAATTTTCTGAATATTTATATGCTATATATATATATATATATAATTTTATAACAGTTCTATTTCTTCTTTCATTTTGAATGATTCAAAGACTCAAACACATAGAATCTATTTTTGGATATGATTGAAAAGCAAGGTTGATTCTTAATAAAATCTTTTGATATGTACTTAAGAATTTAGACCAAGTTAACCCAGTTTAGCAATTGTACCTTTACAATAATTGTCATTTAATATAATAATTGTCAATAATTGTCATCTAAATGTCATTTTTGTATTCATTCAAAACCCGTGCATTTCTCTAACTAGCAGGAATGGCACCAGGCATTGCTGATATACTGGCGAGCAAAGCAGAACAGGTCTCTGGCCTCATGTAGCTTGAAGGCACAGAGAGGGAAAGAACTTAATCAAATAAGCACATATGTGATCACACATGTAATTATTGTTAAAAAAAAAATGAAAGGTACATGGTGCTATAAGAGAGGCTGCTAAACTAGTCACAGAAGCCAGTGACAAGTTCCTCAAGAAGGTGACCATCTGAAATCTGAGGGATGGATGGGGATTGCCTTTTAAAAGAGGGGAGGAAGGAGAATTCTAGATGGATGGTACAGCTGTTAGGAAGGTTTACGTGTTGAAGAAGCATATCAGTGGTAAGGGATCTAACAAGGCCTTGTGGCTAGAACCCAAAGAGTGAGTGAATTTAGGCTGGGGAAGGTAGGTAGGGGTGATTGAGGAAGGTAGGTAGAGACTGCTAGTAATAATGACAATGATAGCTAACATTTATTGACCTCTTACTACATGCCAACACTATCTTATGCATTTTATATTTACCAAGTAACTCAATATTCACAAATTTATGAAAGAAGTACTATATTATTTCTTTAGTATAGACAAGCAACTAAGGCACAGAGAGTTTAAGTAACTCGTTACAAATCACCCAGCTAATCATCATGGAATGATTACCTTCAACCCCAGGAAGTCTTGCTCTGGGGCTGTGATTTCAATCACTAAATTATACTAATTATAACTTTAGGGCTATGGCAAGTAATTTACTCTGTAGTCTGTAAGCGCAGAGAACCTACGGACTCATTTTAAATAACTGGTGGACAGGTAGAAAGTAAAATGGTAAAATTGGAGGAACAGGCATGTGTAAGGACAGACAAATGAGGGGGCTATTGCATGCCTCTAAATAAGAAATGATGGAAACATGACCCAAGTTCTTCTTTTCACTAAAATGTTTTTTTCTTGTAGAAACAATTACCAATCAGCAGGTCAGACGTACATTCCCCCCCCCCCCTCCACCATGTGGTAGCAGGTTTTAAAACTACTTAGTAAATTAAACATATAAATATCTTCTTGTCCTTTAATTGCCTATTTTCATTGAACAAATTTGTTATAGCCAACCACAGGGCATCAGAGAATCAGATAATTGTTCATCCATTTATATTTCCTTTTGAAATAGGATTTTATGTGTATGTTTGAGTATCACTGACAGATTTCTTCTTAGTACTAGGAATAGTACTTTATGTCAAATCATTGAACAATACCAACAAGGTCACAATTGAGGTTTAGGACACTGCTTATTTCTCCTCCTCCCTTGAAAATTCCCTTTCTCCTCCTCATGGGGGAAGAACAATTCATATCTAACAATGTCTTCAGACAGGGGCAAGACTGGCCCCCCTGAGGTCTTCCGATGGCCACACCATTTTCAACTTGCATGACATCAGTCATTCCAAGATCTGCATTCTCTATAAGCGTGGTGATTTCCAGGACAAATCTAAGAGAGCCTCACATGCTATCAGAAGTCCCAGCTCTCCAGATGATACATTGTTTTGTGCTTGCTTATTTCCTCACTCTTTGTTTCCTAGCAGGTTCCTGTCTTCCATTCTTCTCTGTCCTTCCAGATCCTTCCACCAGGCTTTAGGAATTCACTCTCGGCCATCGGCAAACTCTTTAACCTCCTCATGCCATTAAACTTTCTCCTTGCTCCCATTCAATTATTCTGTATCATAGGCTGAATGTTAGAATCAACCCTTGGGAGACTAAAGAAAAAAAAATGCCAGTGCCCTGAACCATGACACATGCATTGAATCAAAACTGTGAAGATGCATGAGCACCAGTTAATCTAAAATTTTCTCTGGTTATTATAATGGGCATACAAGGTTGAGAGCCCCTAGATCAATGGTTCTCAAAGTTTGACCTTTGGACCAGCAGTTTCAGCATCATGTGGAAACTGTTAGAAATGCAAATTCTCACCCCACCCCAAACCAATTAACTCAGAAACTCTGGAGGTGGATCCCAGGATACTGTATTTAACAAGCTCTCCAGGTGATTCTAACGAGGATTGAAGTTTAGAACCTCGGCACTGGGCCAACAGCAACCTGACTGATGTCTGTAGACTTCACCCCATAGTCCCATCAATTTTAGGCAGTTTCCTCCCACAGCTCATGTACTTTAGGACCTGGAGGTGGGTTTTACATTCTCCTTGATTCCCTTTCTGTGTCTGAAATGTTTCACCTTTTTACTGCTTCAAAATGCTCAATCTTTGAAGAGAATGTCATCAAACTTGGCTGCTCATTATTTTATTTTTTTTTTCATTTATCACCTACTTTGTCTACTGTGCTTTCTATAAATCCCTCTTATGATTGAAGTGCCTTGGCTCACTTTTTCCTCCTTTCTACTTTCCTTCGGTAAAAATTGTCCATTTTTTTTTTTTTAGAGACAAGGTCTTGCTCTGTTGCCAAGGTTGGAGTAGTATAGTGGAATGACCATAGCTCGCTGCAGCCTCAAACTTCTGGGCTCAAGAGATCCTCCCACCTCAGCCTTCAGAGTAGTGGGGACTATAGGCATGCACCATCATGCCCAGCTAATTCTTTTAATTTTTGTTTTTTATTTTTCGATATGGAGGGGGGTCTCACTATGTTGCCCAGGATGGTCTTGAACTCCTGGCCTCAAGCAATCCTCCTACCTTAGCCTCCCAAAGTGCTGGGATGACAGGTGTCAGCCATTGTGCCAGGCTTATGACATCATGTAGGGTGACTAACTAATATCTCGATCTCTTAGTTTTTGCCCATCTCATTTACATGTAATCTTCTCCTCTTAAGTCACCTTCAACTCAGGCTACCATTCTAACAGTCCTACTAAAACTTTTGAAATAGGTTTCAGCCCCCTCCCATTCTTCTGGCTTTCTTAAACCAGCATTTTCCTGCCAGCAACTCTTGATTTCCAGTGAGACCACTATGCTTTGACCCAAGTATCTTTAACTGTACATGATTTATTTGCTGTCTTCCCATCATTACCAGAACAACTCAGCATTAAACCATACATTTGTAATTAAGTTCTGTTGCTGTTGCTTCTTCCCTCCGTTGAATTCACCTAGAAAAACCCCAGCTGCGGTAAAATCTAGCTCTCTGTACCTAATTAGTTGATGGTGAAAATAACCCAACTGCATTAACATATTTTGGTTTTTTTGACCACAAAGCTCAAACATACCAGGTGATTTGAGTAATTATAATTACATAGTAGAAAGTCCACGTATACAGTTTAAATCTATTTCTTTATGTCTAGAACGAAGATTATAGACAACTGTGTTAGGAACCTCTGATTAATTTACATTTATTGCAAATGTATTGATACATTTATTGCAACTCACTTGGCTGGGGAGGCTTCGGAAACACTAATTATATGGCCCTAAGTTCTTGGGTGCAGTCAGGGTCTGAATAAACTCTGAAGCCTCAAAGGGGTACTTTGGGAACAACTTGAGAAACTCAAATGCAGTAAATCATTGCAGTCGAGAGGGTATTCTTCTGAGTTCTGAGGGGAACAGGTGTGAAAGTGCAGAGCAGGCGGACAAGGCTATGTAAAAGCAGCAGTGTCTTCGTTTGGACTATCAGTCCTTAGATTTTATTTCTGGGTTTATTGAGCTCACCACTGTGACTTCTAAAAAAAAGATCTTCTCTTCACTCAAGTCATTTGTATTCATTTCACCATACATGGCAATGAAAGGGATGCATGTTTGAATACCCCTCAAATCTGCTTCTCGGGGCTCTCACAGGGAATTGAAGAGTAGGAACAGGCTCAAGCCCTAGCGTTGGAGGAACAACAAAGTACCTGTTTTCCTTTTTCCCTAAAGTCTCTCCTGAGAGACCTTCCTGATTGACCTCACTGAGCTCCAGCTGGTACCACTCTGCTGACTCCCAGGTCCCAGGAATGCCTTGGACTTTATGGAAAGAATTCTGCGTAGGAAAGAGGCTGTGGGTAAATATGCAGAAGGATCTAGAGGCACAAAAGCTCATCAGTGGGCTACTCATCCACTAGGGAAGGGATTTCTTGAGTGGTCAAATTCTTCTGCAGAGAGATCTGTGATCTCTGCCACCTGGCCATCTAGCCACCCTGCCCACCACAACTCCCAATGATTTTTCCCCAGAAATCACAAAGAAGTCTCTGATAGTAAACTCGCTTTCTCATCTGGGATGAGAGAGATGTAGGGAATTTACTGGACAATTTAAAATGTAATGACTGTAGCTCAGATTTCACTTACTAGTACCAAAACTATATTATTTCAGTTGACTACTAGGTAACTTGGCATGAATATTCACTGATGTTAGAAAGTCAATTGGTCTAAACTTTAAATAATTACCAATATCAATCAGGGAACCAACAGGAAACAGATGGTATACTCCAATTAGGATAAAGTGCAAGTTATCTTAATTGAATGACTCAAGAATGTTTGATTTAGGAAGTCTTTATACAGGTGTGGGTAGTTGTAGGCAAGCCTCAAAGCATAGTACGGGAACTCAGGACTAGTATTGACTGAGCTATTAGCACCATTATCCTGCAGGGAAAAGAAGAGGAAAAGCTTATTGGAATCTGGAAGGAGAGATTCACATAGAAAAGGTGACACTGATAGAAACAGTTAAAGAAAACAGCCCATGGTGACATCTCAGGGAGGGATCCAGGGAAATCTCTCCCCTATTTTCTGCCATTTCTCACCATTGACTGAAACCTACTGGCAGCCAGAGGACAGGGGAGACCCTTTTGCATATAAGTCAGCCTCCTGGGGGTGCATGAGAGGTGGAGAAAGATGGGAACATACATGAAGACAACTGGCATATTGTATTTTCCCGTTCCAAGTTCATTCTCCTCCTATATGAGCCAGTTTTCTAAATGGCACCATGGTTTACCTAATGGTGCAAACCAAAAGCATACAGCATGTAAGGGGCAAAGGCCGCTGACCCCCCAAAGGTTCACCAAACTGTAGGGATCAAAGGCCCCTGTCCCCATAAAGATTCGCTGAAAAAAATCACTGACCGCAGGCAGATTGATTAATGGGAGGAAAACATCTCAAATTTATTTTAATGGGTCTATACACGAGACTTCAAAGTGAAAACCCAAATATAGAGGGGAAGTAGTGCATCTTTATGCTTAGGTTCAACCAAGTATGGACAGCTCTGTAGAAATGTGATTGGGCAAAAGGGTGTAATCTAATGCTAACAGGCTGAGTGGCTGAACCCAGCAAGGCCTGTCTGTCTAGATTCTTCTTGGCCTCTCCGAGTCTGCATTCCTTCCTCTGAGTGTGAGGCAGAGCTCTTACTGGAATGGGGGTCTGACAGTCAAATAAAGTAGGTCAGATAATTACTTTATGGACAGTTATTACATCGGATATTTTTAGGTTTTATGGCTGCCTTTGGGGAAGGGCCATGTTCTGGCTTTTATGCCCCACCTTGGGGAAGAGGGATTCTATAATAGTCTCTATGGCTAGCTTTGGGGAAGAATGGGACTGAGAGGCAGGAGCACAGGGGACTGTCGGAGAAGAATGTTTGCTTCTGAGTCTTTCATTTTGGGGTACTGTTTCCTGAGTCCCATCACTACTCTTGACTCTCATTCATGCTGTGATCCTTATAATCTCAACTCCCTGCAAATATCTGATCCCAAGTTCCCACCCATTCTACTTAGGAAATCTTTAGAAGCTGCATACTATGCTCTTGCATCACTGCTAATTTTTCTTTTCACATCACTCTGTCACTCTAGCCTATTCGTTTCTTAATAATATCTATCACTGGAAAATATTACCTTGTTTACGTCTTCGTTTTTCAAATTTCCAAGAGGATTTTGTTCAGAATTGTATCTCACGGTCCTGGTTCAGTGGCTGATTCATAGTATATGCTCAAATAAGTTTTGAACAAATGAATTGGTACTGGCTTTCAATATTAATTACCTAACCTTTGCCGGACATTTTAAAGCAGTCTCTTCAACATCAGTTTTAGCCCTCTCTTGTCCACCACTTATATGTCTGCTAACACACCTTTTTTAAAATTCAAAAATTTGATAATACCACTTCCCTGTTTAAAATTATCTTGGGCCGTTGGTAGCCTTCCAAATGTAGCGTTTCGTTTATTGAACAGCTAGTTGTTAAGCATGCACTATGTGCTAAAGAATGGTAAGCAGAGATGAGCTTGCGATTTAGAGACTCAATCAGGATGCTTACAGTTTACAGAGGAAAACAGTAAATGAGGAAGCCACGACAATGAGTTGTAGTAGTCCAATATAGGGGAACGCTGGGTGGCAGGGGAGCACTGAGCAAGGGAACATGACCCTGGGCAGTGAAGGAAATGTTAGGAAAGGCTTCCAGAGGACGGAAGCAAAAAAGATGAGGGTGAAGATGGGAATCATGTCCTGAGGGGACTGACAATCCACGTTTACAGCGTTGTCTCCTTAGTCTGGTATTTGAGGGCCCTTAGTGTATGCGTCCTGATGTTTGTCTGCTTTCTGTCCTGCATTTTCTCAGTTTGAACTCCTTGCTCTAGAGACAGGTGACTATTTAGAGTTCCCTAAAGGCTCGATGCTGCTTCTATCTGCAGATCTGCCTACTCATTCTTGCTGTCCTAGGAGAAAAGATTCTGTTTTTTATAAGGAGGCCATCTATTTTACACTCTGCCCTCTCCTTTTCTGCTCAACACAAACGTATTTCTAAAAGCAACTTGACTTCCTTCCTCAGTTTTCCAGAGAACAGTTTGCATTTTCCCAGAAATGACCAAGTCTACATTAAATGGCAGCGACTTCAAGCTGGAAATCCTGCATTCTCTTCCCGTTAGCCCTCTGCACAGCCACTGAGATATGTAGACCTCCTTGAGGGACATCTGTGACTCATCAAATTATTATTCTTCCTTGTTTTAAAAGATAAAGGATGGCTTTTCAATGACTCTGAGTAAACACAGCCAAATGTTAACTTCAAATTTAATTTAATACAGACAATTTATTCTAAAATGTAGTGAACAGCAATAGAAATGAGACCAAACAAGCAAAAAATATTTGGCTTTTAATAGCGAATATGGGACTAATTATTAGCACAGTATCAGATTATTGAATGTTTGTGCCTCTGTGCCACTATAGATAACACAGCCTTGTGGTTATTCTGAGAAATGTGTACCAGTATGATTGTAGACAATTGAAAAGCACATAGGTCTCAAAAACGTAACTGATAAGCATCTTTTCTATAATTTTCTAATCATAATTATACTTTGATGTCAAATCAGACCAAAAGTCACAGTATAGAAACTAAAAGTAACAATTATGCTATTACTGTATTATTGCAGAAGTTCATAATAAGCACAGAAAAATTAAATTCATAAATAAAATATATCATTATTGAAATGCACATTAACTTTTTTCAGCCAGTGTGGTTGTTTTCCATCTTTATGGGAATTAAATGAAGTTAAAGTAAAATTTGACACTATTCAAATTATAAAAATTCAAAATATCACTTCTGATTTTTAAGGCTCATCATCTAACCAAATATATTTAGGAACTTAAAGTCAATGCTAATGCTTTAACTAGTGATTTGAAAATAGATGAGAATATACAAATAAATATACTGTATCTTTTGATTAACATTTCCTTTTTGTCAAGTTAATGGGAATTTGTAAAATTAATCAAGAAAGAACCCTGCTATCTCTAATATATCATATTATGATTGCAACTAATTAATATTACACAGATTCATGTTTATTATGAGAATAAATCATGCAAAATGTAATTTGGGATAACATTTGTTGCCTTCAAAGGAAACATTAATTCTGTACCAATGTTGTAAAAGATACCAAAGTGTATTTCTTAAGAAAAAATAAATCTAACATCATGCTATGTTATGATACCCTACATTATTATTATGCTTAATGATCCCATATTATTAAATCCATCTTAACATTTTCCTTCTTCATGACAAATAGGATATTCTGTTGACTGGCTGCAAAGACTTGTTTTAAAGAAAGTGATTGTTAATGATCTTCAACTCTTAATGAATCACAAGTTCTCCATGTATTTGGATTGGTGAAGGATCTCTTGTTTGATTTGATATTCGGGAGGTTCTATATAAAAATAGAAGTAAAAGTTAACAATATGCCAATTTAAGGATTTTACAACTGTGCTTGTGAATGTTTATATTTTTGGATGAAGTCTGTGCCCAAAGGGAAAAAGTAATCAAGTTCATGAATGTAAAGTCCCGATAGTGAAATATTCTATAGGCTCTCTAAAAAGTGTCATGTGTTTAACTGTGATTTCCAAGTAATCCTTAAAAGAAAAAAAAGAGTCCTTTCTTTTCTCAAACACTTAAGTTATTCATTATTTGTTTCTCTGAAAACTTCTTTGAAGATGTAGGGCTGTTGGCATTTAGCATAAAATAAAACAAATATCTTAATCTTTACTGAAGATGAATATTCACATGGATTAAACCTGACCACTAGGTCAGTAAACAATGCCTACAATAGCAATCAGCCTTCTTTCATTCAGGAGCATTATTTATGTCTAGAAGTGAGGTAACCAAGGTTTTGTTGTGGATGATGCTTTTGTTTTGTGTTGTTTTTTTACTTTCCATGATGGCTTTGACTTTTGTCATTTCCCTAATCTTAGGTCTGGAACTTTCAGATTAAGCATCATAATCAATTTTAAATTGCATGGAAAATAATTAGTAACTAGGTGTAATGTACTTATTAATATGAATAATTTGCTTTAAAATACATATTAGAAAAAGTTCAAAATTTTCATCTATAATGGTAACATTTCTGAAGGTATCCAGAAAAGGGATATGCCTTCTATATCGGCAAGAAATGAGGTAGAGTTACAGCTGGGAATAGAGGTAGAGTTACATAGGGAATTAGGAAGAGCATACACCTTATTTATCTATAGCACAAAGTAATCTGGAAAACCCCAGGGACCCAATTAACAGATGTAAACTCTATACATTGTATGTGTGGCTAAGAAGTAAAGATCGAGAACCAATAAAATAAGATTTTTGCTAGGCCAGAAGACCATCTGCGTTTCTGTGAAACAATATGTTTGTCATGGAATATCTCGGCAGGCACAGTAACTAATGAGTACTCTCAAATATTTTAAAGCAAACAAAGTTTAATAAATTCCAAATGCTGTTTTTTTCCCCTTAGAAAGGGACTTTAATTATTTGGCCTTCAAATCTTATCTTGGAACCCATGGAATATCTTCTCATATAAATATCACTTTTAAGGCCTTGGAGAAAAGCAGTTTGTTTTGATACTGGTTTTGGTTAACATCAAATTAAATGTTTAGAGGGGTTGGATCCAATGAGTGGGTACGTTTTGTTTAGCTGGCATTGCAGTTAAAAACAAATAAATTTGAGTGTCCTTAGGCAGAGTTTATACACTCAACATGTACCCAACCCCTTGGTATGGCCATACACCTCCCAACTTCAGTCTTTTATTTTATTCGACTGTTAGTCAAGGCCTTTAAGTCTGAGATTTTTGGAGGAGCAGTATGTGTTCATGCATTGCATGGCTGACCATGCCAGTCTTCTCTCTAAGTGTCAGACGTCATGAAATAAGAGAAACATCTACTGCTTCTGCTCTTCTGTCGTCCCAATATTACTGAAAAATGCAGTTAATATGTGTGTACATGTGTGTGTATACTTACATACATGTTTTTTCATTAACATATAGGATACTCCAATTACACACATATGTAAAATGAATAAGCAAATGAACAGGATTGATGTTTAAATGTGATGTTAATTTTTTTAAGTTAAAGGTGAGCAAGCGCATACTGTTTTACATCTACTTGTAAATGTTAAATAAGTGGGAAAATGTTATACCCTAGACACTTAGAAATCTAGAGATTGATGTGTCTCTAAAGTTAAGGTCTCACGTGCCTGCTGGAGCATTACTGCATTCCAGCAATGAAGGCAGCCGAGAAGGTTTGGAAAGAGTAAATTAATGTCAGGCAATGGTAATGTCTTTCAGCGGGGGCTCTGTAAGGCCTTCTTAAATGTCTCTTTCAATAATTCTATACTAAAACATGAAGAAAATGCATTAGCATGTAAGATATTAGAGTGAAGACTAAATCTTCAGGTAAATATAAACTGCATGAAGTGTACAATAGGTTGGTTACATAAGCTTTTCGATGGTGCAAATGATTTGATAAGGAATGCAGCAAAGTTCAATTTGGACTTTGTGGGAAATCCAGGGGAAATGATTGATAACAGTTTAATGGGAGGGAACATACCATGCGTATGTGCTTGTAAAATGCAACATAAAAAATCTCCTATGATCACATTTTCCTTACATACGAAGACTGAGAGTAACAGTTTCACAGACTTATGTCACATAAAAGTTGATTTAGTTTGTCTTAGAGAAGCTTTCATTCTCAGGCCCTTGGTAAGCTCAGCCATTGTGAAACGTGCTTTACCAACCCTCAATGATTCCCCTCCAGCCCTCCCCCTTTGAGTTATGTCCAGTTACCTTAGCTTGACCATAACCAAAAGAAGGATTCCACAGGTGACTGTCATGCACATGATAGCATAGATTACTTCTCCTAGGAACAAAAGATTAAGAAAAAAAGTCACTGGAGTTTTAGAGGGACTCCATAATAAAAACATTATAAAGGCTTGATTTTTAACTGACCATTGAAGGGGGAATGAAATCCAGTCAATGTGATTTCCCTTGCATGTTTTCTTTTATACAATGCAATGCCTTTGACGTTAGACAGGGTCGGATAATCTGAAAGAAAATAATAAAAATGAGATTAAAGTATTTAAATATTACAAATTATTTTTATTCCCTGGGTTGTAACTTGTTTTGTGTTATAAGGCAGCAAGTTATTTCTATGACATTGTTGTAATAAATTTGATAGATTTGGGTGAAAGCAGGAACACAAATTTTAACGGCTTGTTTTTCCACTTTAAAGCAGGTAATGTCCCTATAGAAACTTTTGCTCTGCAAATCATGTTTATAAAAAATATGACATTTTATAAGATAACTCATATCTTATATATAGACTGGGAAAATAAAAGAAAGTCATTTTAGGACACCCATTGGGCAATTGAAAATGATCCTTTTTTTTATAAGAGTGATTGTTTTAATGTGCTTTTAAGGATTTCATTTCCCTAAGACCCACGGTATATATGAGTCTTCTAAAGAAGAGTCCCTAAACCAAATACTCTGTGTACCTATTCACTCAGACACTGGAATGACCAGCTTTGCTTATTTCCCCTGTCCTGTCTCCCTTCCTCTTCCCTACCCCCACCCTAACTAGTTCACTTTCTACTGTTGTTACCTATTTTTGTCCCACCACAGAGCTACTCCTGGTCACTCTGAGGTCCTAGTCTTCTTGTACATGTTTCTGAGAAACACACTCTCATCAATTTCCAGCAGCCTCACGACTCTAGAAAACATGCTTCATAGTGGCCAGGTTTTAAAAAGGAATCTTTCCCCTTGAGGACATGGTTTTTTTTCTGGCTTTCCCGCTTTAAAGACAAAAACATGATGCAATAGTTAAAATCAATTGATAGACCTATTTTAGGGGATTTTTATTGATAACTTTAAAGTGAAATCACCCCTAGTTTGGACTTAACTTGACACAAATATGAATGTCAAACATACCAATCATCCAATAACCAATTTTTTGATGATGAAGATTAAGGTCAGCTTTGAAGCATTAAAAGAAAAAAAAAAGGGGGGTGGGAATGAAGTAAAGCCTCCACTTAAGAAAGGCTTTCCTGTCCTTTGTTATAGATGTTTCATGTATTTTAAGACCTAGATATCTACGTATAAGCAGACAGTTGTTTACAGAAATGAATGTATCGAATGGTGGGATAGTACATCTGATGATAACATGCTCTGAGCAGAAAGGAATGGAGATGAGAAGATATATAGTCATGCATCATTAATGATGGGGTATGTGCTGAGAAATGTATAGTTAGGCAATTGGGTTTTTGTGTGAACATTATTGTGCGTACTTACACAAACCTAAATAGTATAGCCTACCATACATCTAGGCTGTATGGTATGTCCTACTTCTACTAGGCTACAGATCTGCATAGAATGTTACTGTATTGAATTCTGTCGGCAGTTGTAACACAATAGTGTTTGTGTATCTAAATATAGAAAAGGTAAAAAATATGGTAAAAAGGTAAAAAATATTATACACTAAAAAATATGGTATTATAATCTTATTGGGCCACTGTTCTATGCGTGGTCTGTCGTTGATCAAAATGTCCTTATGCGGTGCATAACTGTATTACCAAATGGTTCCATTCAAGCATCTCTCCACCCAGGGCTGCTGCTGTTCAGAACACAGCTCCTCGGAAGCCAAAATTTTTGAGCTATGTATTAGGAATAATCAGTAGACTGATAGATTAGAGTTTCACTAATAAAACTCTCAGGGTGGGTCAGGGAGAAGCAACTCAATACAAGACTAGAAAAGTAACCGAGGAGGATTGTGTAATTAGAAAACTCATTCTCCAGGAGTGTGAACTCTAAAACAAGGCATTTTTAGTTAAAGAAGTTTTAGTTCACAACTTTCATATTGGCTTATCATTTATTTAAGAAACCTTCCTTTCTTAGGAACTGAAAATCAACCTTTTCAGGATGTAAAAGTAATAGAGGCAGAACTTGTGAATTTTTTTTTACTTTTGTGAGTACAAAATAAATTTTGTTATTCGCTATAAAGATGGTATGGAAAAATTGAGCAATTTCGAACAATACTGTTTTTTTTTTGTAACTGCAGTCCTTTTGGGAAGAATTAACTTTAATAAAATTGAGCATATAGGTTTTTAATGAAAAAAATGATCACAATGAAATTTTATATTTAAATCAATTGAGAATAGGAAGAGTAAAATGGTTTCGCTTCTTTTAAAATTGCCTAAATATAATTGTATATGAAATACATGAGATGATTAATTATTCAAATGATGCCATGGTTTTCCTTTATGAAATTCTATCCCTAAGTACATTTGGTTTAGTTAGGTATCACAATTCATCTTTGCATTAAAAAAGTATTATTTTGATGAAGTAGGCTATCTTTTACATATGTAACTGCCTCAAGTGATTGTTAAACATTCACCTAGCAAAGTTTAGAAAGAATCCTTTCATTCACTAAATTTCACTCACATGGAACTCCCTAACAAAGTTATAATAGATCAATGACAGAAATGCTAGCTAATGATCCCAGTGAAAATTTAAATGCGTCTAGCAATCACTCCACAATCTTAAAAATTGCACCCTAGGAGGATACTGAATATCAGTTAGAGGGATTAATGTTACTGAGGGTTTCTTGGCTACTGAAGCCCACTGGAATTTCTTCCCCACCTTTTATAAACAGTGAGGTTTATAGTGTTTTATAACCATGAAATTAAAGTAGGCAGAGTTGATAACTAACCTCAGTCCCACACCATCTGCTATATTTATAGATAAACACTGTCAGTGACTTGTTTATCTTAACTTGTACCCTGGAGGAATTAAATGCTGTTATGAAGTATATTGTAAAATCCCTGTACATTTGATGGGAAATCAAGATTAATTTCAACCTCGCATTAGGAACAATTTAAATAGTGTTCCCTCCAAATGAGCTGCAGAGTTAAGATGATTTCTATTTTTTTGCTGCCAAAATTCTTGTGCAACACTGGCTGAGAACTGAGGAGAACTGAAAACTGCTTTGTATAATGTATATGAAATGGTAAATGCATTGTAAAAGACGTGGTAGATCAAAGGCAAAACAATGATTTAAAAATAAATGTCAGAATATTCGAAATAGAAATTAAACATATTACAAACTGTAAATTTGTAAACATTTATTTCATTTCATCTTAATTAAAACATAATTTAGAAGAGTCAGTTGGGGGGAAAAACTGCTTGTATCTAGAATGAGTTTAGTGGGGGGAAAAAAGTTCCCAAAATGGAACAGTAATTTCTACCTTGAATTATATTATTCAAGCTCTAGTGAGCTTATAATAACAAGGCAAATATAAAATAAGAATGGAAATGATTTGCATTGTATGTTATAAATTTCATAACTATGTTTCAAATATGGAGGGTTTTAATGTACACATTGTTTTTAATGAAACAATATATGTGACAGTACCATTGACTGTCCAGATAGGTTTCTGATGTCTTCATTTGAAATTGAATAATTCACTAATTACTACCCTTAGAAAATGCATACAATTTTACCTAGCTAGGTTATATAATTTTTTTCATAGGCCTAATGAAAACACCAGGGGAAAGAGAGATAGGAAAAAAAATAAAGGAAAGTGATACTTTTAGGAGAGTCTTCATGGTTACTTGAAATGGTAAGATAATCCAGAATGTTGTAAGAGTTATTGAGTTTTGAAATGGAAAAAAAAGTGTATAATTGCAATAACTCTTCCCCGCACATAAATTTGAAGATCTGCAGGGGAAACTGAATAGTAATTTATGAAATGTATTGTTAATTCTCCTTAGTAACCTTCTTGAGAATAAAGACCAACTCTATCTAATGTACAATGTAGTAAGGCTATCACAATGCCATGCCCACGCAATTATCCAATGGACAAAGAGTGTGCATTAGCAACTTTCACATTTGAAATAGTACATTTGTTACTGTGTAATATACAGTTATATAATGGTTAGTTCTTTCTTATCTTTAACTGACATTAGTTGAGTATCTTCACATAAATCACATAATTTTCACCATTTCTTAAAATGTAAATTCAGTGTCCCAGCTAAAGTACATATGGTCACTCAATCAATAAAGCATTTGTTAAGCAATTATTTTGCCTGGAGATTAATTCTAACAGTCAAGTTTGTTTATTGATGAGCAGGCAAAAAGTAATCATTTGGGTTCATTGGATTAGAGATATCTAAGACGAACAAAGAACTTTAAGAATTTCTCTGAGCCTTGGTTTTTGTATTTGTAAAATGACACCAGTAATACCTATGTATGCAGGATTATTTTGAGGATTAAAACTGCTATTAAATTAATATTAGGCTAATAGAGCTCTTGGGGACCTCCGTGAGAAAGAATGTAGAATTATAATGAGAATGGAAGGGAAAACAAGGAAAAGAGAAGGGATTCCTTTCTGGTTATTGTTTCTCTCTTCCCTCCCTGCCTCCTCTTTCCTTTCTCTTTTCTTTATCTTTTGTCAATGAGTATTTAGTGAGCATTTACTATTGGCTGGCATGGGAGATGAAAAAGTGATCCACCTGTGCCTTTTCAATATTGTTAAATGTGGTAGAAGGATATGCCAGATTTTGCTGCCTTTGCAGTCACCAAGCAGTGACCACTGTAAAGATGATGGCTCAGGAACCATACTATCACCTCTAGTTCCTGTCCCTTTCTCAATCATACATTTTCTAGCTATCTTGAAAGAATCCCGTACTACCCCATTAAAGTGTCAATACCATGACTAACTTTTGTGACTATCCTTCATTATCCAACTGTCTTGAAAGAGTTCTCTACATAGCTGTCTCCCTTTCTTATCTCATTCCACTTTATAGCCCTTCCAAACAGGTTTTTGCTCTACTACTCCACTGAAATTCTTCTTTCAGGGTCACCTAAGGCCTACTCAGACATTTTAATTATTCTTCCTTACTGGCTCCTCCTGCTGTCCTCAACTTCTAATTGGTGGAGTGTTACAAAATTCAGTTCTGTCCCTTCCCTTTAATAAGAAGAAATCTAAATATCTCATCAAGTGACCTCAATTTTATAATGATTTAAAGTGAACTATAGATTTATATCCAACTACCTACCTGATATCTTCGCTTATATATCTTATAGCCATTGCAAATTAAACAAGTCCTGAAATAAATTTAAGTTTCCTAATTTATTTATTTCCTAATTTATCTCACTGTTTCTCATCTCAGTAAATGCTACAGCCTATCCATATTGTTCAGATAATCTGGAAATTATCCTTGAATTTTCCTTTTCTTTCTATCATGCATGCCATGAGCCAATTAGTCCTGTTGATTTTACCTAAACAGATATTTTAATTCTGTTCTTTTTCATCACCGTCTCCACTGAACTAGCTGAAGCTATCATCATATTCCGCTGGAACTGCTTCAATAAATAACCCAATATTCTCGACATTTTTACTATTTTCATTCCCACATATCTCCCATCAAAAGCAATCAGGGTGACGTATTAAAAATGCCAATAATACCTCTCCTACTTAAAATCTTTAAATGTCCTCCCACTGAATTTAAGTGGAAGCCTAAAGACTGTGCAATGTCTAGAAAGTCCTACATGATCTAAGCCCTACCAGTCTCTTCAAAACGTGTGCTCTTATCTCTGCTCATTTTATTCCAGCCACTAAGAACCTTCTTCCCTTCTTTCTTCCCTCTCTGGCTCCTTCCCTCCCTTCCTTCCTTCTTTTTAGTTTCTCAGACACACTAAGTGTTTTCTTTATTGCTGGAGCACTTGGCACTTGCCATTGCCTCCTTCTGGAGCAGACTCCTTCTCTTCCTTCGGGCGTCTGCATGAATATCATCTCCTTGGAAAGACCTTCCCAGGTTATTTTACTGAAGTAGAACCATCTGTCATTTTCTATTTCAGAAATCTGATTTCAAGAAGACACAGTAAATTCAAGGTCTTTTAGAAAAGGCAGAGTTTTCTAAACTGTATGCCATAGAACACTATTCTGTAGAACATTTGTATTCATTAGGCAAATAAAAGATTCTGTAAGTAAATGACTTTGGAAAATTTGAGGTTAGACAAAATAAATTATATGCATTTTTTGCTGCAAGTATTTTCCAGTTTTATCATATAATTGAGTGGGACACCATTATCTCAATTTTTTGCTCAATTTTTCTCAATTTTTTTTCTCTAGGGGATATATCTGAGAATCCACGAGAAATAATTTGGAAAATATGGGTATATGCCATGAAATGACAAGCATTTATATATTTTGGGGAGACATAAGGTGTTTATTGAAGATCTTTATTTTTACTTAGTCAATTGACTAAGAAGAGAACAACACACTGACAATATTGTGTGTCCAAACGCATACATGCAAGAACCAGGCACCACGATTCCTCTTGTTCTCTATTTCTGGAAGCTGAGCCAATTTTGCCGTCTGTGGTTTGGGAGATGCCTGACCTTTCAAATGTTTCTCCTATTGCCCCTTAGGGAGGTTGGTGTGATGC
This sequence comes from Mirza zaza, assembly GCA_008750895.1. NCBI lineage: Eukaryota > Metazoa > Chordata > Mammalia > Primates > Cheirogaleidae > Mirza > Mirza zaza. Next base: position 7,566 of record VSMD01131587.1, on the reverse strand, counting down.
AACATTAGTCTCACTTTCCCTGCCAGTTAATCTGACATTCTTCAATTTCTCAGCATGTACCCATGGGATATGGAGAATTTTGAGTCTGCTGTCTACTTAGGAGACCCCTTCCAGCAGAACCAAAATGAGTTTGTGGGTAATTTATTTCTAGTCACCTATAAATATCCACAGGATCATGTGATAGAAACTAGCATTTCTGGATCCATGGACATATTGTCCAGTTAAGTAGTCGCTTTCTACTTCAAAGCTAATATCATGACAGTCAACATGGCAATATAGTCTTAGGATGATACATGGCCCTGATCTCAGGAAGTTTTCAATCCACTTCCCAGGTAGGATAATAATGTGAATAAAGTAAGGTAGGATGAACAAAGGACAATTAGTGAAAAAATATACATCTGAGGAATGGTGAGAAAGAAAACTAATTTGCACTCTGGGTGTCCTTGGAAATCCCATAAAGGAGCTTAGATGTGGGAAGGATGAAAGCAGGAACAATGGAGAACAATGGAGGCCTTTTGCACACAGAGATGATATAATTAAGACAGAGTTTAAGAATTAGTCATGGTATATAGGATCTTTCATTGGGTGAGCTCTAACCAGGTAGCTACAGCAGAAGTTTAGGCATGAGAAGATAAAAGCTGAAAATAGGTGGTAAAAGCTAGAGTAGAGAAGAAAGAATGTGTAAGGATACATTTAAAACAAAGAGATTTTAGCTGGAAATCAGAGATTTTAGTTGGAAACCCAGCACAAGTGTTAGAATCAGATATGAATTAAAAACTGGCTCTGCCTCCTCACCCCAGTTCTGTCATTTTAGGCCATTTATTAAGACTATTCTCTCATCTTTAAAATGGGATGATGCCTACCACAAAATTCTCTTATTTAAAAACTAAACAAGAGAATATGGAAAGAGAGCTTGGAACAGTGCTTGGCACACAAGTGATCAACAAATTATATCATCATTAAGGATTAGACAATTTAGAGTTCTATTTGGTAGCTAAGATGAAAGGGTCAAATAAAAGATCACTCTTAGGTCTTCGAGATGACAGGATGCTTTACAAAAGATTTGGAGTGAAAAATGGAAAAATAATAGAGGAGAGAACTAAAGGTTCATCTCGCCACACTCTTCAACATGGCTGCGCAGAGGAAAGAACACTGGCTGCAAAATCTGAAAGAACTCAGCCACACTCTCAAATGAGTCATCCATCCTCGGACAGTTAATTTAACCTCTGCACCTATGCTTCTCACATGTAGAAAGGGGATTGAGATAGATTGTGTTATTTTTCACAAGGATTCACCCCTCTTTCACTGTGAAGAACTACACATCCACCACCCAGTCCCCTGTGAGGTCAAGCACCACTTTCTGCGGGAGTGCGTGTTTACTGACTCGCTGACATTGCGCTTGACCTTGATTTACGTTAGTCAAAAATGTGAGTAGAAATGATGTCTATTAGGTTCAAGCATAACCTTAAGAGTGATCCTGGTGCCTGTTTGTGTCTCTTTGCCATGAAAATGACATGTTCCAAATAGGCTGTGCCTTTAGCCTGAGTCAAGAGAAGCAGAACCTCAGCAGACAACCCCCAGCTGCCTATAGGCAGCATGGTCTAAAAATCAATTGCTTTATTTTTTTTTGTAAGCCACTGAAATTTGGTAATCGTATATTACTGTGCATTCTAGCAAAAGCTGCCTAATTCAGGGGTAGTAATATACCATAAATGAAAATTGTAGTCGGATGGTTGGTGCTCAATAAACACTTGTTTTTTTTTTTTTCTCTCCTTTCATATATCTGTCAAATGAATTGTAGGTGGAAGGAGAAGAAATATGTGAACGGAGGTTAAAGAAAGGTGAGAAAGGAGAGGAGTGAACTTTGAGAGACTTTGGGAGAAGCTTGAAGAATATTTCCATCACCTTGGGAATAGGAATGTTTTCCCTTCTCTTTTTGGAAACATGGGGCAGTGTGATAGATATTCATTGCAGTCTCTCCTTATGTATCATGCATTGGTGTTAATTTCCAGTTCACCTTATTCTCAAAAATAAGTATGAAATGCAACATCATTATATCTACTAAGATTTGAATTATACTCCATCAACTAGTGCCACATAACTTGTATTTATAAACACTTTAAGGTTGTATTACAGTATTAGATACCAACACTTCTGGAAATACAAATTTTCTGCTGTTTTGTCACTTTACATAAACTCACAAAGACATGGTGAGAATAAGAGATAAAAACAGGATACTCATACATATAGAAAACAGAGTGTAGTGAGGAGGAATATTGTGGGAATAGGCTAGCCTTTGATTTCAAGCCATGGATTCAAGACCTGCTCCAAAATTTGCTAACTGTATGGCATGGAGTTTCTTAACTCTTCTGTGTCCCAGTTTTCTATTCTAAGTTAGAATAATAATACTCGTTGGTTTATTGTGAGGATTAAACGAGGCAAGATATGTAAAGTATCTTGCAGCAATAGATGTACAGTAGAAGCTATGATTTTTTTTTTATTAGCAAAGTATGCTTTGCTATTGTCTACAATCAGTATTAACTACAAATCATTTAAAATAAATATTCCTGGGTTCTATCCCTGTAGGTTTGATTTAATAGTTCAAGAGAGAAGCAGAGAAAATGTACTGGACATTCATAATTCATAAAACCCTCTAGATACTTTCAGGGTACAGTCAGGATGGAGACCATTGGTACAGAGTGAAAAACAGATAATTTGGGGAGAGAAAGAGAGAAATCAGATGGTAAACCATATCATGTTAGGCTACTGGAATGGAAGTTCTTAATGAGAGGGGAGTTGGGGGAGGATCAGGGAGAAAGAGGTTGGAAAGTTATGTTTAACAGATAAAGACCTTTTAAAAAATCAGCAATTGGTAGAGAATAATCAGATAGAGGGATGGTAACTGCTAAGCCTGTTTTACAAATTGAAAAAAAAAATTGGATCAGTAAGAGATGTTACCACCTCAAAAGTTCCCTTTCAGCTACCTGGCAGTATTAAAAGAACAAAAACAATTAAAAGCAACTGTATTTCCATTTTAGGGTAGGGGTGCTGGAATGGTAGTTTGGGCCAAAGAACAGTGAGAGAAATTGACTGAGTCGAAGCAGCCGTGCAGAAGTGTTGGAAGCAGTTATTAGGGTTGTAGACATATGCTTAGTGTACATTTTCAGTGTAATAACTACCATATGTACTTTAAACAAAATACCATTGTAAGTTTTAGACTGTCTTCCACTAGAAAGAGTGAGTGAATAGAGATGCAAGTACTGAATCATGGCTGGCCTGGAAACTTAAAATATCAAGAGCAGCATCTTTTCCTACACAGACCCCAGTGACACATAGCAGTGTGTCATGAAGATAAGTCACCCTTTCGAAAAGCCCTGCAAAGACTGATGTGTGTGGTTTCCTTCCTTTCAGATTGCCTTGACTCCAGACTAAAGTAGACAATACACTCAGGAACTAGTGGGCTCTGACCTCTTTTTGCCAACTGAGTTGTTTTTAAAGATGCTGCCATGTGTCTGCAGTGAGGGGCTGGCCACCTGACTCAGGTGCTAATGCAATGGTAGGACATCAGGCCCAGAGTTAGGGCAAACTTGGAGCATTCTGGTGGTTGGGAAAGCTCCATCCCCAGACTCAGTGATACTAAAGGAAACCATTCCACCTTAAGGCAGAAGCCAACAGAAAGGGGACTAGTCTCTGTCCCACAGGCACACTCCCAAAACATCACTAGGGGTTCTCATGTGCCAAGAAACACTTTCATCCATTCTGTACTCTTTTATCTAGTTTGAAAACTAATTTGTTTACTGTAATTTGTACCACATGCACTAAATAGATAGATGCTTTCCAAAGAGTAATGCGTGAGAAGAATAAAAATTATGTTGTGTCCATTTTTACAGTTTACAAGATATAACTGTGATCTTAGAGAGCATTCTTGCAACTTTTAGCCTGAGAGAATATTTACCGATGTTTGGAATACTGTAAAGGATTTTCATGAACCTATGAAGCTGGGTGTCTCTTTGTAATCTGATTTTAGATTACCCAAAATAAAACAGATATTGATTTCCTATACATATGTACTTACAAAAACAAAAGCCAACAGACATACTCACATTCACTTAAACTCACACACATATATAATAGCGCCTGCTCAAAGTGGCAAATGATTGCCAATATATTGTATTTGTTCCACATCATATTTTGAGTGTTCTTAGGTGGGAATCATTGTATTCTTTGCTAAAAAAATATAGAGTTTTATATATTTAAACACATAAGTGGTAGAAGCAAAGAAATATGCCTTATTATGAGTATTCAGTGAGACTGGGACACATGAGCAGATGATTTGAGAAAATTTGATACTTATGGAAGATGAACTGTTGCCACCATCAATGGATTCTTAACAAATCTCTGCTCATCACTCACCTATCTCATCTAACTACTTTATTTGTCTAAGTACCAAACATTCTTTCTTTTTCTAAGGAGTCCCCCTTTAAGATGATACCCCAGCTTGTAGGTGCCACGGCAGTAACTATTAAGTGCCCACATATGTTTATTTGTGGGAATACATCTGATGCCATTATATTGTTGTCACAAGAATACTTGGCTCTTTAAGCCAGGAATACACATGCTCATAATAAATGACTTTTATGAGTTCATATACACAAGCATGATGCACAGAAAGTATAAAGGAAAGACTGCTTGTTTTATGCTGCCTTGGCACTAACTCCTTCTCCAATTATAGGCAACAAGGGGATTGTATGAAGCCAATGAAAGCACAGAGTGGAAAATGGAAAAGATAACACTATGCTTTCACATAATGAAGCTCATTATTGCTCAAATTGTAACACTATTGTTTTGTTGTTCCATTTCCCCCCATCATCTTAAATGCTCTTTTTCTTCTCTACTAATGCCAACATTTGAGTTGTCTCACACATCAATGACAACTCTTTAAATCTTTCTTTTTTAGCTTAGAGCAAACAACAAAGGTAGTCAAGGATGATTCATACAGCATTTCATGTTCAGTGGCAGACTTTTCCCCCTCTCTTAACAACACCTAAGCCTTTAAGGGTAGAGTTGGGAGAAAGTGAAGGTAGGAGACAGCTGTTCTCCTGTTGTTTCTGTTCAGGGTTTGTACACTTCAATATTTCCAGATTAGGGCTGTGTGAAGCATTTTCTGCAAAATAGGAAGCCAAGCCAAATTTGCTGGGGTTTCAGGTCTGCAGACAAAATTTGAACCAGCTGGGTTTTATTGGGAACTTTTGTGAGCAAGAAAACCTAGTTGTGAAACTAAAGCCAGCATTCGTCTCCTTTGGAATGGGCTACATCTTTAAGGGCTATCCTCCCATGTCTCTTCTCTTGAGGGAGTTTTGAATTTTGAAAGGTCCTAAGATAAACCTATCAGATAATTCCTTGGAGTATCTAATTGAAATCTTAGCCAACAAAGGTGGAAAGTGGAGTCAGATATGATGCTCCTCTTAGTCAAATCTTCAGAGAGATCACAGGAAGCTGGGTGTCTCTTTGTAATCTGATTTTAGATTACCCAAAATAAAACAGATATCGATTTCCTACACATATGTACTTACAAAAACAAAAGCCAACAGACACACTCACATTCACTTAAACTCACACACATATATAATAGCGCCTGCTCAAAGTGGCAAATGATTGCCAACATATTGTATTTGTTCCACATCATATTTTGAGTGTTCTTAGGTGGGAATCATTGTGTTCTTTGCTAAAAAAGTATAGAGTTTTATATATTTAAACACATAAGTGGTAGAAGCAAAGAAACATGCCTTATTATGAGTATTCAGTGAGACTGGGACACATTATTTATAAGCGGTTTAGAATTTGAAAAGCAAAGCATCAGAAGGTAATCTAGAGCTAGAGAAAACCCTTTTACTCCAAATCTCAGTTTAGATCTCTGAAAGAATGAGTATTTTTCCAAGGGCAAAAAAAAAAAAAAGAAAGAAAGAAATAATACAGGCTTTCTTAAAATTTTAGTGTAATCTTAGGAAGGGAAAGTTATTGGCAGACTACTGGTCTTTTTGGCATTAAAAAAAAAAAAAAAATCACCCCAGAGGTGGCTCTATACACAGGCAGTATAGACGTTTGCTAAAATATATTGGCCTCAAATGTAACCTCAGTTACCTAACCCAAGAATATTAGGGAACATCTAATATCAAATATCATCTATTTCTCTGAAATCATTACCAGAATTTAATATGTGAGAAATCTTAGGTTTAGGGAGAGGACAACTGATTCCCCTATACCACCAGGTAGGGTTATGGATAGAACATTTTCCCTTGGATTTTGTTCTTTTTTATTACACCAAATTGTCTCCCATCAATACACTTTCAAAAGAGTCTCTTTTTGTATACTTACCTGTCCCCTGGGAGATGTAACATTTATAATTAATTGACAATTATAAATTTTGTTTCATTAGGTGACAGCAGTATAGTGGCTGACAGCCTTATAGTGGCTAAAATCACAGCTTCTGGTGCCAAAAACTGCTTTGTTTAAATTCTGTCTCTATTGTCTGTTTTGGTAAAAAAAAAGAACACCTACTTCACATATTACTTGTAAAAGTTGAATTAATTAGGGCATATAAAATGAGTAGAATAGCGTCTGACACATAGTAAGCATTCTATTGGGTCTCAGGATCTTGAGATAAGAAAAGACAAATTATGTAGTATTCATAGTCAGGATGTAGTTTTAAAAGGGAAATCAGTATCTTTAGATGTTTATTAAACCTCCATTTTAAAGATTATATCTTTTATAGTTTCAGTTTTCTTCATGTCATTTCATAATATTGAGATAACATGAAAACATTCCTTACTGTTGGTCAAATTGGTATGATTATTCTTCAAGGGTTTTTCAGATTCTGACACTATTAATAGTAACACAATATTTTAAAGATATGCTTCTGGCCATTAGTAATTCACCCTTTCTGCAGTGTCTTCGAAGCAGGTGATAGTGTGCTTGAAAAGCACCCACACCTGATAGTCATTGCTTCGCATCAGAAGTGACATCAAATCTAAAGCCAATTGCACAGGTAAACCTCATCTACAGACTCCACCTCTCTACTGTAAAGACTAGTCCCTCTAGGATAGCCCTGGGTACACCATCAAAGAAGCTGGAACCTTCCACATGGTCCAGTCTGGTAGCTGAGTCTAACTTACTCACTATTCTTTTGAGAAAGATAAACAAATCTAGAATAAACTTGAGGGCCTGAGATTTTTCTATCTGTAAAGTTCTGTTGCAAATTCCAACCGCCAGGACCAAAGTGTGTTCTAAAATTGCCAAAGTTACCATGAAAAATATGACTTAGTCAAATACATCCAGGTTTCACATTCAGTGTTCAAAAAAGTAACCTTACCTATCTAATTTCCCCTGGCCCCACCTATTGGTTGTTCTTTACATCCAAGCCTAATTTCACTCTGTGAAGCACACGTTCTGGACTACTTTCCGAACATTGTGTGTTGTATGCTGAAAATTAAGTGATGACACCGTTCAGATGTTTTCTGGCTCTTGACTTCTATCCATCCAATCAGTTGTTATCAATGTGGACAATAA
>VSMD01131578.1:0-24290 GCA_008750895.1 Mirza zaza | reverse complement strand
TACGTACAGACTTTCTGGGTGTTTCTGAAACGGATTTTGAGCTCGGCCTGTGTTTAGAAAAGATTGGTGTCACACATAAGCAGTGGGGTCAGGCAAAGTTTAGCCTGACTTAGAAGCAGGTCTGGAAGGGGGAGGGAGCCAGAGACAGTCTGGAAGGGGCCGAGAGACCCGGAGAGACACAGAGAGACGCAGAGGACTCAGCCTGGCCTTTAGTCTCCATCCGCGGACAATGGTGTGGAAATGTCGCTCACAGAATCCCCAAACATGTCACGGTGTCACCCACGATCACTCCTAAATCCTCCCTGCAAAACCGCTTTTGAGAGCTCCCACAGCCGGTCCTGCGTAGCACACTGAGATCCCACGCCGACCCTGCATTGTTAAAAAGAATCAGAATAAAGATAAATCCCCTCTGTGATGAGCTCTCGCCCTGTCCAGGGTTCTCGGGATTTTCTATTTTCACCTCGTTTGCTCTTCCCAGGAATGCGGGGAGGAAGGTGGCTGTGATTCTTAATGCTGGGTTTTCAGATGCTCGTGAACAGCTTGGAGAAGCTGCTAAGTGACTCAGCTACCCAGGTAGAGTGCCGTAGCCGGAAGTCTAACCGAAGTTTGTCTGTCAAACGATAATTATTTGCTGGCTTTCTCCGTGACCGTTCCAAGCATCTTCCCAGCACTGGAATAATGTATGAGCAAAGACCGCTCGAGAGGGGGGTCAGCCCGGGCGTGGTGGCTCACGCCTGTAATCCCAGCACTGTGGGAGGCCGAGGCGGGAGGATTGCCTGAGGCTAAGAGTTTGAGATCAGCCTGGGCAACACAGTGAGACCCCATCTCTACAAAAACGTTTTAAAAATTTGCGGAGCACTGTGGCGCGCACCTGTCACCCCAGCCACTGGAGAGGCTGAGGCGGGGGTGGGGGTGGCTTGAGCCTGGGAGTGCAAGGCTGTGTTTGGGCCACTGCACTCCAGCCTTGGAGGCAGCTGCAAGACCCTGTCTCTTAAAAAAAAAAAAGAGGCTGCTCACCAGCATCATCGTCATTGTTTAGAAACCCCCAGGAGTCTGGGTAACGGCCCTGCGCAGAGCGGGTGATGCCACCAGGGAGCGCAGAGCATGGGAGGGTTTCCGGGGAGACAGTGCTCTTGCTGACTCTGTTCCAAAGTCACTCAACCTCCAACAAACACGTGCACAGAAGGGTTCGGGGGAGCTTTGTGTGTAAAGCCAGACGGTGGGAACAACTGGAACATGAACCAGTGGCTACGCGGATAAACACACTGTGTCTGTCCACACAGTGGGCCGGTCCTCAGCATGGAAGGAAGGACTGACCCAGGCTGCAGTGTGGATGCGGCTTGGAGACATTCAGCCAATCGTAGGAAGCCAGCCACAAAAGACCGCCAATCGTAGGATCCCGTTTACGCGAAATGCCTAGAACAGGCTCATTCAGAGACAGACAGAAGCAGGTGGGTGGCTGCCAGGAGCTGGGGCAGGGGGAGCCGGGGCAGGGGGAGCAACTGCTGAAAGGGTTTCCCTTTGGGGCAATGAAAATGACGGTTCTAAATGTCCCACTGAATTGCTCTCTTTAAAATGGTTAATTTTATGTGATGTGATTTCACCTCAACTTGAAGAAAGAAGGAAAAATAAGAGAAACGTCCCCTCTGGCTTTAGAATAACCCCACTCTCATCAGAACACATCTGAAAGGGACTGGCCATCCCCTTCCAACAAGGGGCAGACAGTGGCACCCCGCGGACCTCCGCTGCCGCTCGGGCCCTGGGCTGTCTTGATAACGTCTCGTGGCCGTGTGCCGAGGGCCCCACTCGAATCGCATGACGTCATTTTAAGAGACCAGGATACTTTCTGAGGGCCGAGGAAACACCAGCATGGAGCGCGCGGCCATCGGAAAGGCCCGCGGGCTCCACTGGCTCCCCGGAAGCATCTGTGAAATCGGCACGCGGGCGCAAATGCCACGTCAGGCTTGAGACCAGCGGCGGCTCCAGTAGGACGGGGAATCTTTGAACTGGCCTGTCCTCGGTGCGCTCACTCCGCCCAAGCCCCACGTGCCCCTGATGTGAGATCGCATGTGAGGGGTGGGGGGCGAGATCTGGTTTCTGCCCGCTTGGGACGGGGAAGGTGGGGGCAGACAGAGAAGAAAGGGGACCGGCTGTGGTCCCAGCCGCGAACATCCAAAGGAAGGGAAAATTGCAGTGACCTTATCTTTTCATGTTCAAAAGCTGGGTGACCTTCCAGGGTGTGCAAAACGCTGGCACGTCAGTGGCAAAGCCATCCTGCAGCCTGGCCTCCCGATCCCCTGAGGCGGGGCGGGCGGAGAGGCCTCCATCTAATGGAAGGGGAACCCCAGGGCCCCACGTGCGACAGAGAACTGTTGGAAATATCTGGGTTCCCGGCTTCTGCAGGACCCACCATCCAGCCACCTGGGGCGGCGTGCGCCTTGGCCACCAGGCTGGCATCGGCTCTCAGAAATGGTCCACAAAGGATGCGACAAAAACACAGAGCCCCAGGCCTCCAACTTGTAAAGATTCCTTTTACCCGTTTTCCCTGTTAGCCAAGGAGACGGCGTGGAATGACCTCAAAGTGCCTGGGTCAAGCTGGGGTTTAATCTGATCCTCCCCAAAGTCTTCCCCAAGGTCCTCCACGGTCCCCCAACCCTCCCGGCATCCCGTCACTTGCAATAGCTTTCTGTCTCCATCCGTGCTGAAGTCGTCATTACTGCCATTTCTTGCACCTACTTGTCTACTCTCTGAAGGGTCCCCACTTAGCTCCATCTGCCCCCAGCTTGAAGGCGCACGCTGCCATCTCAGTGCTGCCCCCACACTGGGGCCCCCAGCTGTCACCCGCCTACAGTGGACACACAGCTGCCCCTGGTGACTCCAGGTCGACACACCAAGAATCATCACCCTTTGGAAGACGTGAATGGACCACGGTTTTTCAGCACTGGGGAATACTATGCAGCTATTAGAAAGGATGCACTAGGGCAGGGCGTCAGCCTGACGAGGTGGGTTATACATTAACTTCAAACCAGTGTGTGGTCAAGGTTAATCTCATCGGTGATATGTTGGTCACTGTGCTGCTGCTATAACGTGACGAGGATGGATGCTTTGTCTCTGTGCCCTTCCTCCCTGGAACCCAGCACCCTGGTCTGACCCTGAGAAATACATCAGATAAACCCCAAGTTGACAAAGTAACCGGCCGGTATTCTTCAAAAGTGTCAAGGGCATAAAAGAACTGATTCAGTTCGGAGGAGACTGAGTTAGACGCGTGACAACTGAATAGCATTGGTATCCTGCATGGTTTTCTGGAACACAGAAAAATATTAAGGGAAACTGGTGATAGCTCAATGAAGTGTGTAGCTTTGTTATTAATAGTAGTAATGCAGCTGGTTGCGGTGGCTCACGCCTGTAATCGTAGCTCTCTGGGAGACCAAGGCGGGACAATCACTCAAGGTCAGGAGTTCAAAACAAGCCTGAGCAGGAGTGAGACCCCGTCTCTACTAAAAATAGAAAGAAATTAATTGGCCAACTAAAAATATATAGAAAAAAAATTAGCCGGGCATGGTGGCGCATGCCTGTAGTCCCAGTTACTCGAGAGGCTGAGGCAGGAGGATCACTTGAGCCCAGGAGTTTGAGGCTGCTGTGAGCGAGGCTGATGTCACGGCACTCTGGCCCGAGCAACAGAGTGAGACTCTGTCTCAAAAAAATAAAAAATAAATAATAATAATAATAGTAATACACTAGGGTTGATTTCTTGGTTTTGACAAATGTAAGATAGAGGAAACTGGGTGAGGAGTATATGAGAAATCTCCATGCTATCTTTGCAGCTTTCCTATAAAAATATAACTATTCTAAAATTAAAAGTTTATTTTTAAAAAGAGCAGCGAGTTGTCATATGAAAAGTATACTCTCTTTTATTTTAAAACATCAAAACCTATAAATACCATGCATATAAACAGGGCATAAAAGGACCCTGTTTTAATAAACTGTTACTATTTGTTGCCTCGGCGTAGGAGTGAGTTCAGGGGTTGTTGATATGCTCTTTATTTCTATGTTGTGTGAACTGTTGCAATGAACAGCCTGTTCTATGCTATCTGACGTGTTGCAAGAGTAAAATAAGTAATTTTTCAGAAACCTAATGAAACTGGGGGGAAAATACTTGCTTCCAAAAAGCAGTGGCAAGAAAACACCAATTAGAGCTTTAACAAGGAGGGCTAAATTACACCCTGTCATAACCCCTGAAAGAGTTTCTCTCTCTAGAAATATGGTGGTATTTCCACCGACCCCATTAGACAGTCAAACTAGGTAATAAGCATAAGACAAATCATTACCCTAAAGTCTGGCAGCTTGTAAATCCCAGCACTTTGGGAGGCCGAGGTGGGAGGAATGCTTGAGGTCAGGAGTTCAAGGCCAGCCTGGGCAACCTAGCAAGACCCCACCTCCATAAAAAAATTTAAAAATTAGCTGGGTGTGGTGATGCACACCTGTAGTCCCAGCTACTCAGGAGGCTGGGTAAGGAAGCAAGGCTCTGCTTCCAAAAAAAAAAAAAAAAAAAAAAGGATGGAATGGAACAAAACAGATTAAAACAAAACACATCAGAATGTGTGACAGGCCGGGCGCGGTGGCTCAAGCCTGTAATCCTAGCTCTCTGGGAGGCCGAGGTGGGCGGATCATTTGAGCTCAGGAGTTCGAGACCAGCCTGAGCAAGAGTGAGACCCCATCTCTACTATAAATAGAAAGAAATTAATTGGCCAACTAATATATATAGAAAAAAATTAGCCGGGCATGGTGGCACATGCCTGTAGTCCCAGCTACTTGGGAGGCTGAGGCAGCAGGATTGCTTGAGCCCAGGAGTTTGAGGTTGCTGTGAGCTAGGCTGACGCCACGGCACTCACTCTAGCCTGGGCAATAAAGTAAGACTCTGTCTCAAAAAAAAAAAAAAAGAATGTGTGACAGAGGTAAAGGAAAGCATTATTTTATGAAACTTTTATTTCAATGCTATATGCAAAGCTGCGATTCAGCCTTACAACTCTACCTATTGTTGAAATCGAAATGCATTTTTTCTGGTCTGTAGACAGGTGCTAACCTGGCAACTGCTCTCCTACCGCCTTGGGACACCCCTCCCGCCAATCCCGCTTTGAATCATCCACTCCAGGGTTGACTCTGGCCCAGCGGGTGAGGGGCGGGGGTGGGGGGGGCTTTCAAGACTCCGCCCAGCTTTAGGACCAGACAGAAGGTCAGCCTCCCAGCCTTAGCAGATGTGAAATGCTTTCACTCCCAGCCCTGTTCGCGTGGGCATGTGCCATGGATCAGGATGTCAAAGTGGGCTGCAGGTGATTGTAACGTTTGAAACACACAGGCGGGGGCGAGGTTCCTCAGTGGGCGGTGGTGGCGGGAGGGCGGGTGAGTGCCTTGGGTGTGGGAAGGGACCCGGATCACCAGGGCCGGCTTTACAGGGCAAAGCAAATAAGCAGTGGCCTTTGCCTCCTTCTCACGTACTTTATCTGAAGACAAACAGTGGGAGGTGAGTGAATGCACACAGCCAACCCCACCCTGGAGGAGCGGGTGGCAGGACACGCGATCAGAGTGAGACGGCAATGACCTTGCAGCTGAGGCCCAGCTTCCGGCTGAACGTCCAGAGATGGGCCGGAGAAGCCTGGCTTGGGAGGGAGTTTGAAAGCAGAAGGGAGAGAAAAGCCGCTGCCCCTTATCCACTAAATTGAAAGCCAGTCATGAAGAAATGACAAACAGATCAGTTTCCTCCAGAGCCAAATGAGAAGCAAACCTGTGGTTTTAAACGATCCTCAACAGGAGCCAGTCATTTGTGAATTCAAAGCGGCCAAATGCACGACCTCGTTTGCAACGTGGGAAAACGGCAGGCGAGTCCCGACCCAGGGCTGTTCCCAACACTACTGACAGGTGCCCCTGGAAAACGTCAGGGTCTCGAAAGCCCGAGAGCCCACCACAGGGAGGAGACCAAAGACACAGTTAAACGCAGCGCAGGATCCTAGACTGGGTCCCGCAACGGAACAAGGACATCAGCGGAAAACGTGTGAAATTCAGATTAGGTCTGCGGTCTCCCTGATAACGTCGCATCAGTGCCCATGCCCTGGTTCTGGTCCTTCTCCTGTGGCTGTGTGAGATTCCAGCAGGAGGGGAAGCGGAGAGAGGGGTCTATGGAAACTCTCCGTTATTTCTTGCAAATTTTTTGTAAGTTTAAAATTAGTTGGGGTCACCTGAGGAGTGAGGGAACTGGGCTGTTTATACGTCAACTGCCCGGAGCCATGGGTTGAGGGTTTCTGGGTCCCTGGTGACCTGCCCCCCTCAAAGTGGCCTTCTAAAGTTCAGGGGGAAAGCCTCCGGGCGCTGGTGGACGGAAGCTGATCAGAGCACGGTGACCGCCAGCAAGACAGGAGAGGGACCCTGGCAGTGTCCCCTAGCAACTCTCCCTCTGAGCAGCAGCCCGGGGACATTTTAGAGACCAGGAGATGCCTCCCCTGCAGACACAGCCTTTCCAAACACATTTCGATCTAACCCCAACGCCCCAGGCCACTCCACAGTGACCACTTCTAGACCGTGCCCGTCAGCACTCGGGGAAGGGTGTCTGCCTGGTTTTCAGAACGAAATTCGGTGCAAAGTTCAGTAGATAATGACGGCTGAATTAAAAAAAAATACCTCCATGTATTAGTGATTCTGTTTCAGCATGTGAGTTTGACCTAAATTCAAACATAATGATCTGTGAAGACACATTTTCCACGGTGAATCAAAGAGTGCACCCCCCCCCATCCCTGCGCCCATGGACAGCAACGCGCTGAGCTACCAGCTTCCTGCACACAGCATTATCGGAGGCCCCGGCTCCCAAAGGCACGCTCTTTCCTTAGGAAAAGCCACCTATTCTGTGGGTCTGACGGTATACTTACTTCGCTAGAGAGGAGGGGCTCCTCACACACGCTCCCAACCTCTGTTTTAAATTACGGCTCGGACCTCACTGCCAAACCTGTCAGGTATATAAAGGGACTCACAGCCAAGTGTGTAAATAATTTTTAAGATTCCACTGGTAGTGATTTGGAAATAAGAGGGGTTTTATTCCTTTTCTTTCTTTCTTTCTTTCTTTCTTTTTTCCCCCTGCTAGGATTACTAAGGAATTTAACATTGTTTTAATTTGCAACACAAGTCGAGCCTATTAAAACCTCTTGTGCCCTGTATATGAAACTTGCACCTTACATCGTCACAAAGCTTCAGGGCATTAAGTAATTGATTTAATTAAACAAGCACTTTTTTCCAGCCTTGGGCCCCACCCTGAGTGTGAAAAGATTCTTATAAATTTCAAAGAATGTGGACCCGTGGGGTGGACCCATGACCCTAAAAATCAAGGTGATTACCATGCAGAGGTGCCCATGGGCCGACAGCTGGGGCGCCCCAGGTTTAGGCAAATTTGAGAGCCCGTGAGTGCCCTTATCTGACTGCAATAGGGCTCACTGATGCAGCAGACATCCATTGCTTCCCTGCCCAGCATCTTCATTTCCTTCTGGAACAGCATCCCAATTTCCCCCTGGGGACCCGCCCCTGCCAGGGGCTGCCCAGAGAGCCTGAGAACAGGCTCAACGAGCAGAGGATGGGCCCAGAATGAGAGGGAGAATGAGAGCCCAAAACCACATCCTGGTGACACTGGAGAGGGACGCCAACATCCAACGGTGCCCTGAGTCTATCTCAGACACATAAGGCCATACATTATTTTAGTGCTTGACCCGATTAGGTGTTTTGGTTGCTTGCAACCAAAAGAGACATGAATGGATTCGTCTGGAAAACAACAAAGCAGCACCACACAAGTTAAGAGTTACTCCCTAGCTGCGATCGTGCCGACTTCTGTCCTCTCCCCACCCTCGGATGCGGCAGGACGGCTCCAGGGAACTCGCTGTTCTGTGACCTGACTCAAGAGGGACTCTGGGCTGTCACTTCCTCTCTCTGGAATTCAGTTCCCAAATCACGGGGAGGAGAACATGGTCCTAAAACCCCGCCTCCGTGCTAATTTGCTTGACTGTAATATAACCGTTTTACTATATATCTATGCATGTACATCGAAACGTTGTGTCGTACACATTTATATATATAGAAGTACACACACAATGAACAAAGAAATACATAAATAAATCACCAAAAAAGTAAATCTACCAGCGGTGGGGGTGATGGAAAGTTCATTATCCTGATTGTAGTGGTGGTTTCATGGGTACACATAGCCATCAAATCCCATCACACAGTGCACTGTAAATATACACAGTTTAGTGAACATCAGTTATGCCTCGATAAAGCTGTAAAGAAAAAATACTTCTCAATTCTGTAGGTATCTACACATGTCCAGAGGAGTCGAAGTTCTATAATAAATTGGGAATTTATCATTTTGCTTCTGGTAATGGGAAAAAAATAAATTTATGCATACTCTGCAAAAATAAAAAAAATTTTAAATAAAATAAAAATAGAATCCCACCTCCAGAGTGATCTAATCTAGCTTTTATTTTATTTTTTTTTTAAGATACAGGGTTTTGCTACATTGCCCAGGCTGGACTCAAACAATCCTCCCTCCTCAGCCTCCCCCTGAATAGCTGGAACTAGAGGTGTGCGCCACCATGCCCGGCTCAAATCTATGATTTTAGTGACTGTGAAGAGAGACCACAAACCTGAGGACACACACACAGAGTGGCTCGTCCCCAAGGTACCTCTTTACCCCACAGACTATTCCAGGTTCCCTTGTAGGATCCGCCTGTCCCTGGAACCTAAGGCCCAGGTGCCCCATGGGACCCTGCAATTGAGCAGGAAAAGGAGGACACAAGCCCAGAGGAGCCACTTGCTCATTCAGCCCGGGGAAACCCCTGGGGGAAGAGCAGAGGCCCTGGACACCTAGTGTTCCGTGCCTGGATTCCTGGGAGGCCACTGTGGAAAGTTAAAGCAGTTGTGGAACTTCGAGGAAAAGAGCTCTCCTTTGGAGCAAGAGAATAATTGCGCCAACGGCAGAGCTTTTTATGTGGGTGATATTCAATCTTTCCAAGTGCTCTCTGGTTATCCTACTTCAGCTCATGTGCAGAGATCCAACAACCCCAATACTAATAACTACTCAGTTTTCAAATATTTGTAAAGCATATAATGCTCTCAAAAGACATCAAAAGGCCGAGCGTGGTGGCTCACGCCTATAATCCTAGCACTTTGGGAGGCCAAGGTGAGAGGATCACTTGAGCTCAGGAGTTCAAGACCAGCCTGAGCAAGAGAGAGATCCCATTTTTACTAAAAATAGAAAAATTAGCCGGGCGTGATGGCACGCGCCTGTAGTACCAGCTATTCAGGAGGCTGAGGCAGGAGGATCGCCTGAGCCCAGGAGTTTGAGGCTGCAGTGAGCTATGATCACACCACTGAACTCCAGCCTAGATGACAGTGTGAGACTCGGTCTCAAAAAAAAAAAAAAAAGAAAGAAAGAAAGAAAATAAAAAGACATGGGGCATTAGGATTCCTGATTTAAATTTTTTTAAACTGAGAACAGGAATCAAAGGATACTTCTCTTTCTTTAACTTACTTTTAACTTTTAAACTTATTTTCCATTTGTATCTATTCATGGAGTACATGTTTTGCTAAACTGATACATTGCATTGAGGTGAAGTGAGAGCCTTCATGAAAATGATACTTCTTCAACATGCATACACACACGCACACACATGCATACACACACATACACACGCATACACACTCACTGCACACAAGGATGTGTCCTGCACCACAGGAAGCCCCCCTCGTGGGCAGGGACGCCCCAGCCTGCACAGCCACCTTTGCTCACCTCCCCATCAGCTGCCTCTCCACCAGCCCTCAGGTCTAAGATGTCACACTAGCTAGGAGGTCTTGCCCCAGACTCCACCATCTGGGCAGGGAATTCTGGGGCCCCAGGTACCAGGAGTTGTCTGGTGCCAGGCCTGGGAGGAGGATGAGGCAGGGAACCAAGTTTAAGGAGGCACTCACCCTCAGGGGCCGCCCTGGTGCCTGCACAGCCTGGAGCGTGAGGGCCTCCTTAAATTTTGCACCCTGGACTCTCTAGTCCGGGTGTCCTCAAACTACGGCCCACGGGCCACATGAGGCCTGGTGAGGACATTTATACAGCCCGCCAGGTGTTTTTGCTACCGCTGCCTGTCCTGCTTGGCAGCCGACTTGTCCCGGGCCCACAGTGCGCACTCTCCAACAGTCTAAGGGACAGTGAACTGGCCCCCAGTTTAAAAAGTTTGAGGACCCCTGTGTCTAGTCTGACCTCAGCCTCTGTGAGCTCTGGGTGGCCTTCTCGCCCTGGGCGGAAGGGGCGCAGCCAAGGGAGGGCCAGAGAGGGCTCCCTGATCCAGGGCAGCCCCCACCTCCATCCCCCATCCCCCAGCCCAAGTTCAAGGGCACTGAATGGCCCCAGGCACCACCAACCTATCCACCCTCATAAAACAGAGTTTGGAAACCGCAGCCATAAAATACACACGTCCCACACAGCATCCCTCAAACACCCTTTCTGGGAGCCCTGCCCTTGTTCCCTGGGCAGAGGCAGCCCCTCCCCTCCGCTCTCCAAAATAGAGCTCTTTTCGGGCACTTGGCGCACAGTGGTTTCCTCACACTCGGAAAAATAGAGTCGCAGCTTCTTCTATTGCAGTGGCTTCAAAGGCATGGGGACAAATCGATTTTTCCAGGGCTTCATTAATAGTCCCAGAGAAGCCCTTTCATCTCTCGCATTCTGTTCTATTTCCAGGGATCTGTTTCTCCAGCCGCCTCTGAGCACTGACCCCCGCCCCCAAGACCCTCCAGAGGGCTGGAGAGGGGTGGGGGCCTGGAGGAGGAGATGGCCCCTGGGCGACAGGACTTGGGGTTTTCAGGAGGAGGGCTGGGGCCAGAGACACCTGCCACACAGTCGGATGCCTCCGCTCAGTGTGACTACTGATCACTCCTCCGGTTCGTAAAGTTCTGTCCTGCCCAGGAACTTGATGCTCGCTCCCGTGTGAGTCACATACATTATTTACCTGCCCAGCCGTCACAGGAGGGATAATAAGGCATTTGAACGAGTGAAGACAAAAAAATCAGCAGCAAGGCAGGGGCAGATCCCAAACGGCGAGTCCCGCCCGAGAGTCTGGTGCTTGCCACCTGGGAGGCACCGCAGAGACCCCATGTGCCCCTGGCCCTTTTTAATGGGCTGTCCTGGGAAAGGCACCAGTTAAAGAAGCAATTCTGTTTCTAAGGCAAATACCAGCGCCACTGTCTTGGGACTTGAACAAAACCTGCATGTGGCAGGCATCGGGAGGCTCAGGCCAGGAAGGGCCAGGGGCAGAGGGCAGGGAGATGTCCCGGCAGGCGGAGACAGCCCAGGGCTGTGCCTCCCCACTTCTGAGCGAGCACACGATCATGCCCACTGTGATCCACAGAGCACCGAGACTTTCAATTTTCCTGCAGCGCAGGCAGGAAACGGAAACGCTTAGTTCTGGTTCATTCATTTCGGTTCAGAATCCCTCTCTGGTTGGAAAACTCCAGTGGTTTTGTCTGGTTGAATTATTTTTCTGCCTTTATTCCCTCCAATTCCCCAGGCTTTGTGCCCCGTCCCTTTCTTTTCTTCCTTTTTTATTTCCTTAGTCTCCAAATTGTTGTTCCAGAATCATCCTTCTGTCTGGGGTTCTGATGCCTGCGCTTTCAACAATCTCCGTCAGACACTGCGGCTGTGACAGAGGACGCCGTTTCCCGACCCGAGACAAAGCCCCTTCCTCGCCAATCACGGACGGAAGGGACGTGAATGCCTGTTGAGACGTCCAGGCTGCTACCCAGCAGTGCACCCAGATCTGCCCCTTGGTGGGCAAGAACCCAAAGTCACTGACGGAAAGGGGCCTGGGCCTCAGGGGAGGGCCAGGAAACGCGACTGCTCTGCGGAGATGATCACATTTGCTTCAGATCCACGCAACTTCCAGCCCTGGGCCAACCTCCAGACACGTTCCTCCAAGGAGCCCCCGTCCTGGCCCCACCGGCCCCCGAGCCTGCAGACCGAGTCACCCACCCGGTTTCTCGACAAGGAAACATCTGTGCTGGGCCACCCGCCCCCGCCCATCAGAAGACAAGTGCACGGTGGGGAAGACCTACTCCTTTTCACGCCAATCACCTCCCTACTAAAAACATAAAACAGGAAGGGAGTCTCTTTGGAGGGAGGGGAGAGGCTGGCTGTGAGGAAGGTGGGGGGAGCACCCGTACTGCCCACAATTGCCATTTCCTGCAACAGAAGGTCCCACCCGAATCTCGCCGCCTGTATTGGCCAGCCTCGTCCTTCCCCACTGAGTATTCCCTTGGCAGACACCCCCCGGGGAACACAGTCCTGTCCAAACCTCGGAAAGCTCCTTTAAAATATGCTCAGTGTTCTACTTAAGTGTTAGAAGGCCACAGGGACCTGGGATGGCAAGAGAGAGAGAGAAGATTCTTACCACCACCCCTCCGAATGTTCAATGTCTTCCCACCAGCCATGGAACAAAGGACGTCTGCCGTTCCCGCAGTGACGAAACAACGCACATGGTAGGCGCCTGGCACATTTGTTAAAGTGACTTTCCTCATCTGGAAAAATGGGCATAAAAATGTTTGCTCTGCCAATCCAGAGCTGCGCAGCACAAAGAGGCAATTTCAGCGACCTTGCACAGACAGCTGACCCTTGGACCATGCAGGAGTCAGGGGTGCCAACCCCCCATCACTGTTAAAACCCACATGTAACTTTGGACTCCCCCAAAACTTAACTACTAAGAGCCTAACTGTTGACCGGAAGCCTCACCAATACATACATACATACATACATACAATACATACAGTTGATTAACACACATTTTGTATGTTATGCATATTATATGCTATATTCTTACAATAAATTAAGCTAGAGAGAAGAAAATGTTATTAAGAAAAATCATAAGGAAGAGAAAATATATTTAGTATTCATTAAGTGGAAGTGGATCGTCATAAAGGCCTTTGCCCTCGTGGTGTTCACACTGAGCAGGCTGGGGAGAAGGAGGGAGAGGAGGGGTTGGTCCGGCTGTGGCGGGGGGTGGCAGAGGCAGAGGAGGTGGAAGGGGAGACAGGAGAGGCAGGAGAGGCAGGAGCACGTGGTGTAACTTTCGTTGTCGTATTCGTGGACCTGCACAGTTCAAACCAGTGCTGTCCAAGGGACAGCTGTACTACCGACCTCAACGAGATGCCTTTTTGTCACTAGTTCACTCAGAGTGTGTTGTGGCGACGTATTGTCACATAACAAGCAAGTCAAAAAAAAGTGACTTAATATAAGAGCCATTTTATTACATCTCACAATTCTGTAGGTCAGGAATTCAGGCAGGGCTAGGCTGGACGATTCTTCTGTTCCAGACAGTCTTGACAGAGATCACTCAGTAGACCCCAGCTAGCTGACCCCAGGCTGGCCCAGATTGTCCAAGAGAGTCACACACCTGGCACCTTGGAGGAGATGGCTGGAAGGCTGGGCCCAGGTGGATGGTCACCTGGAGGGTCACTTGTGGCCAGCCTGGCATGGTAGGCTCAGGATGATTAGTTTTCTTACATGGTGGCTCAGGGCTCCAAGGGTGAGCATTCCCGTGAACAAAGTAGATGTTTCGTGGCCTGTTATGACCTAGCTTTGGAAGTCATACGGAGTCACTTCTACCCTAATCTACTGGCCAAAGTAGTCACAAGGCTGCCCAGTTTCCAGGAAAGAGGACCTAGCCTCCATCTCAGTGGGAAGAGTGTCAGATAATTCACAGATATGTTTTAAAACTGCCACACAGCGTTAATCATCTTCTTTTGCCCCTAGTGGGTTGGAAACTCCACAAACTAAAAGGTGGTCATCTTGGAAGATGGGAGAGCATTTATCTCCATGCCATGGCCCAGTCTGAATTGTTTTACATTTTTCTGAATGGAAAAGGACGTGGTAAGCTGAATCCCTGAAAAAATCTATGTGAGAGGTGAGTTAGTCCTGAGTTAGTTCCTTGGACCAACCAAGATGGGTAGCAATTGTCTCATGCTCAATCCAGGACCCAACTGCTAGTGTTTAATCCCACCTCTGCCCTCAGTTTACCCTATTGGCATCTTTGTATGATGCTCAAAAAAGAAATTTAAAATACTGAGAGCTAATGAAAACAGAGCATGACACTTAACCCCAAAGATCAGGATGTTTCGTATCACAGATAGCCACAGCGACAACCACCCTTTGTTCCTTTTTCTTTCTTTCTTTCCCTTTTGCTTTCTTCCTCTAATATTTATTGTGCATCTACCAAGTGCCGAGCACTGAAAACATGGGGTCACGGGGTGCATAAGACCTAGCTCCTGCCCACTTGGAGCCCAGAGTCTAGAAGAGAGAACAGATAATCGAATAATCTAATGATGAGTGTATCGTTACAAACCAAGATCAATGCCTGGAACAGAGGTTGGCAAACTTTTCTATAAAGGGCCAGATGGTATTTTAGGCTGCAGGAGCCGTACAGTCCCTGTTGTAACTACTCAACTCTGCCTTTACAGCAAGAAAGCAGTCATGGATCATGCAGAAACAAACGTAGCAGTGTGCAAGTAAAACTTTATTTACAAAACCAGGCAGGGGGCCAGACTTGGCTCATGGGTTGTCATTTGTTTAGCTCTGCTCTGGAGGAAAGGAACGTTGTTCTATGGAGATGTACAGCAAAGAAACTCCATCTGCTTTGGGATGCAGTCTTTCCCTTAGAAAGTAATTATTAAGGAAACAGGCATTAATTAACCTGGTGACCGGGCACATGGATGGCAGAGAAGGAGAGTCATCGTACATTGGAAGGACTTTAAACAGGTCTGTTTGGATGGAGGGGAAAAAGGTCAAGGGAAACTGGCAAGAAATGAGATTGGCGAGAGGGCAGACTGCGGCCAAATCATGCAGTACTCATGTTAAAATTTAGGGGAGTTTGATCCCAAAAGCAATGGAAAGCCAAGGAAGGATTTTACAAGTGAAAAAAAAAAGATGTATGTGTAATTTTCTTTTCTCTGAACTAGGCTGAATATTGACCTATTTGGATGAACTGGAGTTGCATTTTCTCACACGCACACAAATAATAATTCATTAGAGAAGAGAATGTGAAGGTGACGCTAGAGAGCTGGGGTGTCACGTTGACGACCTTGGAGCAAGGTCACAGAAACAGTCACGCATTCCAAGGGATCAAAAGGTACTTTTTCAAAGTATTAAAATGCTATTCCTATGTAAGTTCTTATTATTATTCAAGGTTGGTACTCCAGAGGGGTTCCTTGCATAATTAACTAATAGGTCTCACATTTCTCACCATGGATTTTGAATTTTCTTTTTTTTTAAGTGTTTGGCTTCAAAGGTTTTTAAACTATTCTGTTTCATGGTGTTAATTTTTCCATTGTCTAGACAGCTGGAGAGTCAGACAGGATTATCAAGAGGAAAGAGACGATTTAAGACCAAAAGTCAACCTTCTCAGCCAATGGAATTTACATATTAATGACCACCGTGGCAGCTGTCAGAAGAGAACCTGTAAAAACCAAACCTTTCACGTTTGTTCGTGCATTTCTGAAATTTGGCACTGGGTTGGTATTTTGCA
Organism: Mirza zaza; assembly: GCA_008750895.1. NCBI lineage: Eukaryota > Metazoa > Chordata > Mammalia > Primates > Cheirogaleidae > Mirza > Mirza zaza. The sequence continues at coordinate 8,703 of VSMD01131578.1, read as the reverse complement.
TTTGTAATACACATGAAAAATCTTTTAATAAAACCACGGGAAAAAGAGATGGATGAGTGTGTCTGGTGGTGGGGAATGTGAGCTAAATTTTAAGAGATACAGCAACCAATTTTCTGAAATCTAACAGGAAATAAGATGAATTCTAATGTCCTCGTTCAGAGGAAAAGGGACACAGGGAGTCCCATGGCCTCCCTTCAAGCTTTGACAGAATCAAAAGGCAGGAAGGTGTGACCATTAGAGCTGAGTCATAAAACCACATTCAGGGTAGGAGGGGACCTCAGAGGTGACACAGTGTCATGTCTGTGTCCCTTCCACGTCGCTCCCAAAGGGGCGTTTCACTCCTGCGCAGATCTCTGTTGACAAGGGATTCGCTAACTTCCTGATTGGGATAACTTTTCCTTCTAGAAACTCAGTATCTTCTTCCTTGAAATTCATATTCGATAGTCCCAGATCTGACCTTTGAGGCCAGGAGAACATGCCTGGCCCCTCGGATAGATTGTTCTAGTGTCACACCCTCGTGTACAGACGGAACATTCCTAGGTTCATCCCCCGTTTGCCCTAAGACACAGTGGTCCATCAAGAGCATCCCCTCTCTTGGGGACTGGGTTTGGCTGCATGGACGGGAACTTGGGTCCAGTGGCTGCCACCCTCCTGCCAAAAACGTCACATAGTTGTCCCCTGCAACAGGGTAAACTCCACACTCAGTAACGTGGGTTGATACTGTGTGTGTGAGATCTGCTGCAAACACATAGCAAGTGCTGCACGAGCCCTAGTTCTCACGCATTCAGGCATGTGTTCATTCATAAGCATAAGAAGGTGAGCCAACAGCAAGTCCTATTCCTCATGACATGAGTTCCTGCAGGTACTTCATGCCACCAATGTCATAGGCTCCTTCTGTCTTCCTGCTTCCCTGACTAGACAGGAGAATGTCCCTGCAAGGTCACAGATGGACCTTGCTGCACCTCCAGCCCCATGCACCTGGTTGAAGCAAGGAGACACAAGAGGAAGAAGTGGTGCTTCTAAGAGGAAAGCAAAACAATCCCAGATGTCACCTCTGGACTTCCACTTACAGCTTACTGGCCAAAGCTGTGTCATGTGATCACCCCCAAGTACAACGGAATCTGGGAAATGTAGTTTTATTAGCTAGAAAAGGGAAGAATGGTGTTGGGCAGGCAACTGGTAGTTTGATATTTGCTAAAACCTCTTCTGATAATGTTCCCCTAGAAGTGGGGGGTCCAGAATTGGACACCATGTCCCAGGTATGGTCTATACAATCAGAATACTAAAATGAGATGTCTCCTAACTGTGGGCTTAGTTTAATTCACTGTGGGCTGGAATTCTGACTCTAATACTTACTACCTGAGTAGCCTGTGTCAATTTACCTCTCTTTTCTCAACATCAGCTTTTCCATTTGTAAAATGAGAATAGTCATGACGCTTTGCAAGGTCATCGTGGGAATTACAAGATTGATTATGATCATGACTAGCACATGGTAGGTATGGTTAGGCACTTGATAAATGTTAGTTTCCTTCCTTTCTCTGGAGCCCAGCAAACTGTGTCCAGGAGTGACATAGGAACTTTCTAGTTTGGTTGTAGCCTTTCCCTTGATTTGGCACAAATTTCTACCCCTTCATTGTCTTTCCTCCCTTCCTTGTTGAACTGGCTCATGGGAGCTGATTGTTAAATTTTCAGGAATTTTGCAAGGCTGTTACTAAGCACAGCCACTAATCAAAATTAAATTAATTATGATAAAAACAAAAGTAACAGATACTCAAAACTCATCTCTTCACAATTATGTTACTACCTTTCATTATCACCCATGCTTTTGAGGTTGTTTACATCTGTAGCATCTGATTGGTGGAAATACTATACACCAGTGCGCTGCATGAAGCCCTTCCTAATGCTACGTCCAGGGACATCACCAAGGTGGCTTGAAGCTGACCACAGTGGGAGCATTTACACCAAGCAAATTGGTAAACCGAACAAATCAGGGCTTCCATTTATCATCTTGCTGATTGTCTAGACTTAAGAAGGAAATAGAATATACAATAATAATGCAGATGAAACTTAAAAGCATATCATATCTATAGCTACTACATTGTGAATAGCACAAAAAAAATTTCAGGGACTCTCCTTACAGTATTGCGAAACTATCACCCAATTCAGCAAAGTCCTTCACATCATGGATGAGTGAATAGAGTCCCAACATGCATCTTGGTTATTTCGCTTTCCTCTTTTCTCAACAAGTAAATTAAGGGAAATACCTGAAATAAACATGACAAGTTGATAGCCTTCATATAGGAGGACTTGATACAAATTCATAAGAAAACACTATCTCCAATAGGTAAATGGGTAAAGAAAAAGTAAAGCTAATTCACAAAAAAGAAATATAAGAGTCAAATAAACATACAGGGGTGAGGGAGGAATGTTCAATCTCTTTGGTAATAAAAATGCAAATTAGAATAATCTGTGCTCATTATTGGAATAATTTCACCCATGCGTTTTGCAAAGATGAAAAAGCCAAACTACTCGATGCTGTTGAGATGCCCGATTTAGGCTTTTTTGCACAGACAACGTATAGAGAAAGAAACGTTGGCTGTGTGTGCTAAGAACCTTGATTTTGCAGTTGGTTTCCAAGCATCTCTCTGGGACAAAACTTTGTGCATAAGGGTGTTTATCACAATAGGTGAACCTAAATGCTCACAAATTTAAAACAGTCTCTCAGTAACTTATTAGAACGAATGGCAAGAGGGAGACATTAAAAATTGTGCAGCAACTAAAAGCACAGCAAAGATTTCTAATAGAACAAAGTGAAACATCCACCCATAGGAGAACGGATGAGTAAACTTTCTATTTGTTTATTTATTTATTCATAAAGACGGTATGTTCATACTGTTGGCTCACCCATCCAGTTGCTTGGTATTCAGCAGTAACAGAAAACACACCTGCTGATTCATGAAGCAGTGTAAGCGAATCCCAAAAAGATAATGGTGAGTGGAAGAAGATGGGCGCCAAACAAAACATACTGGATGATTCCATTTATTTGAAGTTCTAGAAGTTCAAAACTAATAGAAATCAGGACAGTGGTTGCCTGGAGTGCGGGAGGGGCAGACTGCCTGCAAAAGGGAACTTTCTGGGCTGCTGAAAACAACTGAGGTCTTGACCACGGTAGAGGTTACACAAGTATATACATTTACCAAAACATATCACCCTGTACATTTGAGTACATGTTATCATATGTGTTAATACATTATACCACAATGATGCTGGTATAGAATAAACCTTTTTAAAACTAAGCAACAACAAAAAAAAAAACAATCAGGGTGCACTATTGGAAATATAGTAATTAACTCAAAATAGAAAAATGGCAAGAAGGAAATATATCAAAGAGTTAATAGTAGGGGTTTTATTCTGGGGTATGAAAACGTTTTGGAACTCGATAGAGGTACTGGTTGCACTGCGTTGTGAATGAACTAAATGCTGCCGAATTTTTCACTTTAAAATGGCTAGCTTCATGTCACGCAAATTTCACCTCAATAAAGAAAAAAGTTAATAGTCGTCACCTCTAAGGGGAGGGGTTCTAAGTGACTTCAGGTTCCATTAGGACCTTTGAATTTTCTGCGATGAAAGCTCATGAGTGTCGTCATTATTAAATGGCTGGGCACGTGATCAGTAAGCATCTTACAGCCAGGCCCCTGCCACCCCTCCCGGCACTAGAGGGAGGCACCTGCCCTGGCCCCATGGGGTCCTTCTGGTGTGTAAGGTGAAATGTACATTGCAGACATTTTCCATGGAAGATGGAGAAACAATGGCCCAAGGTCCCTGCCTGGGTGTCGTGGGAGCAGCCTGCTCGGTGGAGGTCGCCCAACTTGTCTCTGTCGTTGCAGGGTCGAGGCTAACGTGGACAGCTCTGGCCATTTCAGAAAAATGTCACGCAGCTGAGAGACTTGGCGGGGCTTCCAGCTCTGAATTAGGAGATGTGGAGCTGTGCTGAGACGGCATTCTGGGGGAGATCCCTTCATCAGGGGGCGGAGCGGCTCAGCTGGGAGCTCCACGAGGTCTGGACCAGGTCCAAGCAGCCTTCAGTGGCAATCGGCTCTAAGCAGAAACCCAGGGGAGAAGCAGGCCTGACGACAGCTCCACGTTCCTGATTCTCGCAGGCTCTGGGGGGCGGTGGGCAGTGGGGGTTACGATCTTGGTAACAGACAGCTTGGTTTCGGCAGGCGTCGCCCTGCGGTAAAACACGGCTTCCTACAACAGGGCGTTGTGTGAGCCACGGGAGGTCTTTGCCGAGGCATTGATCTTGTGTCGGCCAGAGATGTTCGCACGAAGACAGTGTCATGTGGTAGGGAGATGGGGAGTCGTGAGCAAGTGTATTCATCCTGGAGGCAGGTGAGGGGAAGGAAAGCCATCAGGAAGCCAGGAGCACAGGCCCGGGTCCCCAGGTAAGCAGCCACCCGAGAGAGTGTGTTAGAGATCTCACTGAGAGAAGGAAACGTGGAGGTGAGAAGATGAAGAACATGAGACAACTTCTGGTGGTTTCATCAGCGAGGACAAAACCCGAAGGGTGACCTTGGAATCAGTGGCCACTCAGAGCTGCTCCCGGACAACCATTCCTGTCCCTTACGGAGAAACACGGTGCGCGGCCCACATTACAGGGGTTTCACGGGAAGCTCAGAGGGCTTATTCCTAAGCAAAGGGCTGGCAAGTTGGTAAGAAGAATGCAGCCTCTTCCCTCCTTTAAAGATAAGACGACCTGGATTTACCCGCACACCACAAAGCCAGCGCCCACATCCAGGGGGGCTGTTCCCACCTGGTACAAAAGCAGAGCCAGAGACCGGGGAGGAGGCAGCAACTGTGCGAGAAGCCGGTGGGCAGCTCCTGATGTTGATGCCTCTGGGTTAACCCGGGGGTGGAGGCACCAAAGGGGGGGGTCGGTTGGCATTGGGGCCAGACGCCACGATCCAGGTCTCGGTCACGTCCTCCCTTGTCCCTCTGCAATGCGAGAGTCCAAACAGCCCCAGCTGGGAGAGAACATGCGTGTGCCCAGGCGTCAGAAGCCCTGGCCCCCAGTGCGGCCACCACTGCTGACCGTCACATGACACTGGGCATTCGACACCCTCTGCGCCCCAGTTTCCACCCAGTGCTTTCATCACCCATCAAAGGTCACCAGGGCAAGTGCCACCGTTGGTGTTTTTCCTTTGTTTTTAGCATCCAGCTGAAAAACAGTCCCCCGCAGGACAGAATAAACCTCCAAGAGAAACTTTGGTCTTTGCAAACTAACAAGAGTCCTTTTATAATAACTCAAATGCTGCACCTTTCAGCCAGAGAGCAGCCAGCCGGCTCGTGTTTTTCCATCTGGGGGCACCAGAGTTTATTTGGAAAGAGAAGCCACTGGGCTCCACTTCAAGTATCCTCCTTTTACACGCCTGGCTCCAAGGAATACATTGTTTCAGTTTGACTTGCGCTGCTAGCCCCAGGCAGGCTGGGCCAGGCCAGGCCAGGCCAGGCCAGGGGAGGGAGGGCGGGAGGAAGGGCCGGGTATTTCCTATAATGAAATCCAATCACATTGAACTTAGAAATGGCAGGAAAAGCGACACCTCAGAAACTGGCTTTAAAAAAGAGGGGCAGGGGAGAAAAAAAAATGCGGATATTGGAATGCATGATTTGCAAAGGATACTCTAGCCCCAGAAGATTTGGAGGAATTAAGAGAATATGAATTCTTTCTGGACGGGCAGGAACAAACACCGAGTCACACCTTCTCCGAGGACGGTCTGTAATCATGACAGCGTTGATGTTGCAGAAAGAGTGTCCAGTCCACAGCAAACGCACTGACTGGAGAGCAACTGCTCCGTGAGTACCGACAGGACAAGAGAACCGAGAGGAGGGCGGAGCTCTGCCTGGCAGCTGCCCCTGAGGTTCCCGGCAGGACCGAATCCCCACCGTGACCCCTGGGGTTGCAGCAAAGGCGCCCTGAAGGAAGCTGCCACACGTGGCACGTACCCACGTCCCTTCCAAGGCTGGACAACCATGTGCAGTGGGTGTACCTGAACACGCGGGTAAAATCACGTGTGTTTCCAAGGCTGTCGCATGCACAGGACTCGCACTGGTGACCCACACTCTACATGGTGGATCCCCATCAGCGGGACTGTCACCAGACTGAAGAGAAGAAATGGACACTGTCCCCAGAGGCTGATGCCATGGAGACCTGGACTTGCCCTCCTTGGAAGCAGCTCGCCTTGGCTCTCAGCCATGTGCAGAGATGCACGCATGACTGTCTACACACGCGTCTTCACTACTCACAACTGCCTGCAAACAGGCCTTGCGACACCCCACGTTCACCTGCCAGGGCTGCCACGGCAAAGCACCACATAGCAGGGGACGTCAACAACAGAAATTGTTCTGTCACAGTTCTGGAAGCTCAGAGTTCCAGATCGAGATGTGGGCAGGGTTGGTGCCTTCTGAGGCCTCTCTCCTTGGTTTGTAGGTGGCCACCTCCTCCCTATGTCCTCGCATGGTCTTTTCTGGCTCTGTCTGTGTCCTAGTCACCTCTCCTTATGGGAACACGGGTCAGACTGGCTTAGGGCCCGCCCTAATGACCTCACACAGGCCCTGTCTCCAAACAGGTCACATTCGGAGGTGCTGGGGATTAGGGCTTTAACTTATCAACTTGGAGGGGGACATAATGCAGCCCAAAACACCCCCTGAGGAAACTGCGGCTCAGGGAGGTCAGGTCATTTGCCCAAGGCCACACAGTGAGTGAGTGGAGGAGCAGAACAGCCATCACCCTCGGCAAGGTGCAGCCGAGCACCTACTTGGGCCTAACTTTCCGGCCCCCAACTCACACTGGAAAAATAGGCTGGGGTCAGAGAGAAAAAAATGCTTATTTGTGTCTTTGACTTGCCATTCCTTTGGTGTGTGGGCTGCACTCGCTTTTAACTTGGCTTCGGGGCCTTTCCTACCCCGGCCCCCTCGGTCTGCGAACCATCCGTGTGCGCACTCAGCCGCGCACCTCCTGGCGCATTCCGTTTTCCTCCACTAGCTCCGACTGTCCTTCCCGCAGCAAACACCTTCTCCCGGTCCTGACTTCCTGCCGGCGGTATTGTCCTCTGAGGCCCTGATTCTATTTCATTTGTGCTTTGAGACACGGTGTTGATGAGTGTGCTAATTGTTTAATTTATTTCTCACCTGTTCCTGCTCTGCTGGCCCTTCCAAGGTTAATTCCTGCCCGACTTTCAATCTTCTTGTTGCCCCCGTGCGTCTCGCCATCAACCCACCCGCTCTCGTCCATCCCATCTCTCCCCTGCGTGGGTTCCCTCCCCTCGGAGGAGGAAGTGCCCAAGTCTCTGCACGAGCATGAATAACGACTCCCAGCCCTCCTCCTTCCTCACCGGCATTGACAGCTTCCCGCAGAAGCAGTCCTGGCTTCGGCTGCCTTCCGCCTCTCCCGGCTCTGGCGTCATACATTTCCGCATACACACCCAATTCCCAAACCCTGGGGTGCCCTAAAGATCACCTGGCTTTGCAAACCAGGAGACAGAAACCCGGAGCACACAAAGGGCTGGCCCAAGGCCACATGCATATTTAGTGGCACGCTTAGGACTAGCACAGCACTGTCCACTACAAACAGGACGTGAGCAACAGATGCCATTTTTTTTTTAATTTTTCTTTATTATTTTTTTCTTTACTCTTTATGGGGAAGAGATTTGCTAGAAGCAGATGCCATTTTAAATGTTCTAGTAGCCACATTTTAAAAAGTAAAAAGAGTGAGGTTAATTTAATAAATAGGTTTCATTTAACCTGATCTATCCAAAAATCTTGCCATCTCAACACGTAATCAACATAACAAATCATTAACGAGATCATCTACCTCCTTGTTTTTCCCTGAGTATGTGAAACCCAGTGTGCATTTGACACTTATGGCACAGCCACCTTTGCACAAGCCCCACCCCAGTGCTCCACAGCCACGTGAGCCTGGTGGCTGCCGGGAGGGACGGCCCCGCTGTGGAGCTCAAGAGCCGGACTCCCAGCCTGGTGCTCTCTCTCCACCCTGCCAAGTCTAGCTCGGCCCTTCTGGTCTCTGCTTGTCGTGCATTCCCCACCCGACTTCCCCACAGCACTCTCACCTCCTGTTACCCTGTGACCCCATAAGCTTTGGGTCTTCATTGTCACCCCTCTTTCTGCCACCCTCCCTGACTCCCCTTTCCCCTTGACACTCTAAATGCAGACATCCCCCAAGGTAAGTATATTTATGTAAATGATAGTAATAAAGATATTCTTCTCCATCACCATCACCACTATCATCATCATCATCATCACCATCCCCAGCACTACCGCCATCATCACCACCATCATCACTATCACTGCCATCATCAGCAGCCATCATGACTTTCACTGCCATCAGCACCACCATCACCAACATCACCGTAATCATCCTCAATTGATTTCAACTCCTTGATGTGCTTTAGACCCAACTCTCACCTGTCAGTCCCGTCACTAACATCCTGGCACAGGCTCTACGCCTTAGGCTTCCAGGGACATCTAACTGCTCTTGGTTCCCTCCACAAACCCAGCCCACAAAGCCTTTCCTTCCAGATCCGGCTTGTTTGCAGCTGCATCTCTTGGACGCCAGATGCCACGTTCATGGATAGATTCAGAAAGTGCAAAGAAAGCTGGATTCTCTGAAGTATCATCCAGCAGAAA